>JXOV01023192.1:0-13061 GCA_001014945.1 Clogmia albipunctata
ACACGTTGTTTAAATAACTATTTTAATATTCGTTTTATTCGAATAATAATAAATATGATAACAAATAAATTCAATTTAAACTTTATTATTTTTTCCATGATATAATCCAGTTGTCGTCTTTAAATAAAAACTAGAATATAATATTGCTTTCTTATAGTTTTTACGTATATCAAAATATAATTTGTGTTCATTGGTTCTAAAGATTATTATTATTCTGATGAGGTGATCCCGCACTTTGACCTGAAGATCTATTTTCTAAAGATTACTCATAATTACTCTAAATAATAGAGCTAAATTTAAGGAAATTATAATTGCTATTAACAAACTGGATATACAAGTCTAAGAAATAATTAGAATATTGTGTAATATTGTGTAATATTGTGTATATTATAAAATTAAATATTATTAAAAAGATTTTATGCAGTTTTGTTGCTTAATATTGATATTATGACACTCAATTTTACTCTGTCAAAGTTATTATAGCACAAGTGCTTTAAAGAATTCTTTAAAGCACGTGTGCTTTTTCTTTATTATTATCGCTCGTCGCTTAAAACAATCCTTGTGTTTAATAATGACTTATCTTATCGACCTTATTGTATAAATAACTATTAATTATCGAGATTTATATATTATGGATTAGGGTTGTTTTAATTTTGTGATAAATTTGGCCCGAAATGGAATGATAAGCACAAATCAAAGTAATTAATAGATGTGCTAATATATCGAAAAATATGATGATTAGTGCTATTTCTTTAATAGTATTCGAAAAGAATTATTTGCACTATTGCACACTCTTTTACATCTTATGAACGCGAATAATCTATTATTATAATATACATAAGCAAAAAATAAGAGATTAAAATAATCCGAAAATAAGTAATGCTTGTAAAATTTAATATAAAATATCTTAAATTTGGTTAACTATCCCTTTGTCTAACAATAAATCAAAACTAACAAGATATTATCTTGAATCAATTAACTCACATGTCCCCAGCAAGCTGCCGCATGGACTGGTGTCCACATGTCGTTGTCCACAGCGTCTACAGATGCGTGATGCTCTAGCAGAAACTCGACCACTTTCACATACCCATTGGCTGCGGCTATGTGAAGTGGTGTCGCTCCCTGGTGGTCTGGCGCCTCTAAATCACCACCCGCCTCCGCCAGCTCCTCTAAATCGTGCAGCATTTGCACCTCCACCGAGGCCCGCGTGTCATCGATCAGCTCCTGAGTGACACCACGTCTCGACATCTCCGCCTCGATACAGTCCAGCGTCTCCTCGTCATCACATAAATCGTAGGGCATGTTGCCGTCCGCGTTCACAGCCAACAGATTGGCGCCCCGACTAATGAGAAATTTCACCAGGTTCAGGTGACCGCAGGTGGCGGCCGCGTGGAGCGGTGTCCACTTCTCACTGTCCTGGGCATTGACGTTCGCCCCGTAGTCGAGCAGCAGTCGCAGCATGTCCGCATTGTTGTCGATACAGCACTGGTGGAGCGCGGTGAGGCCGTCCTCGTTCGTCGCGTCCGGTGTTACTCCCTTCTGGAGTAATTTCGCCACCTGGGGAGATGAAAGGGCACACCGATTATTAGGCGAAAAGTTCATGAAAAGCCACTCGAATGACAAGAGGAAATAATTAAAGACATAATTTAGAAAAGGCAGAGCCCCTCACTTTGGGCGCAACAATAAAACCGGAGACTCTCGTCAAGTAATTGAATGTAAATAACGTTTCAAATGATAATGTGAAGTGTAGGACCTAGGGTTGGCATTCGTTTTATTAGAGAAATCCCATTTAAGGATTAAATATAAAAAACGTATGAAAAGAAGAAAAAAAGTATTACTAATTTGTGAACTAAATATTTTTTTATTAATTTATCATTAACCTCCATATTTAATATGAGTAGAAAATATTCTTCTGTAATTGATTCAATGCGTATATAAGCGCTTAAAACATTCTGCTTTTTTAAATACTGAAGGTTCTAAAGGACAGACTGTGGTTGCATCACTTTGCACCAGTCAAAATATGTGATATATTTTAAGACAATTTTTATTGTATTGTATGCCTTTTCCACTTTTAAACAAATATATTCGTAAATTATGACCTTCTTTTTTTACTAGTAAAAAAATTTAAAAATTTAGTAGTAAGTTTTTTCTAACGATTAAAGTGGATAATATTAGAAAGAGAGATCATTATTATAAAAAAGAGACCGAGAGAAAACATGGAGCTTCTTTTTTAAGAACATCCATTTTTAGGATGGAATATTTGACATTTAGAAATTTTAGTATCAATAATCAAAATTTATTGCGGAAATTGATGTGTTCAGTGAAAATAAGTTATCGTGTAGCTTTCGTCGTTTCTGTCCGAATCAGAACGGGAGTGGTGTATTTAGTTCCGGAGTGAATTCCTAGCTTGGATATAGTTATTAAAGCATATATTACATAAAGGCGGAAATTTCTATTTAATAATTAGTATTTTGTATTTATATATTTATAAAATAAATAAAAAAACCTTCCTGTAAAGTGCTCAGACCAATACTGCTCTTGTGTGCGGAATTGAATAGCACTTTTGACTTAGCAATCTTTTTGTTCTTCAAGATCATTTTAATGAATTATTCATGATTTTATTGCACTACTGTTTCTATAGCAATAAGTTAGTTAGGGCCAGTAATTGTCATAAGGAGGGTGAGCTAGGATGACATACGAGGAGGACGTATGACTGTTCACCATACACCAGGTGATACGTTATCATTCATCGTTACAATGATCTATAATCCCCAAGCATATCCCAATAATAGGAAAAAGTGAAACTGAAAACGATGTCGAAAAGCGAACCTTTTGAAAGGAAAGTACATAAAAGCTATTTCTGATATTCACCGGTATTTCAATTAAAGGTATTTGAATCAACTTATTGCCATAAACCGCAAAATAATTTCCATTATCTGTTTATGTAATATAAAATGACATGAATTGTAACCAAATTTCAATATCTTATTCATAAATTCAAATTTAAGATATGGCTTTACCATGTAGTACTTTCCAATAATAAGGTACGATTATCGAAAAAGTGCTTTCAAATAAATAACAATTGGGAACGCTAATCTAACCTTCCCTTCAGCAACAGAGAACAGAGTATATTGCTCCAACGACCCCCAATCCCATTCAAATTATGTAAAAAGTGGATTTGCAAAGAGAGAACGCATTGTCCTAGAGTCGCTTAATCCAGCTCCATCCCATCAGCATCAGGGCAGGGCGTCGTCGTTGAACAAGAAAATGTCAACAATTTATACATTTTATCTCGTTCAGCAATCGGGATTTTTCAGATTGTTAGCGAGTCCTCGGGACAGAAACTGTGTAAAATGTGCTTATTTGAAAATCCAGACTTTTTAAAATTCACTCCCCCCATCAACATGGCTCAGAAATTTATTTCAAATTATTTATGTATGATACTTGAATCAATTTTCCAATTATGTTCAGAAATTGACAATGTTGTTCTGATGAAAAATAATTACTGTAATTGACCAAAATTTGTTTAAATATTTGCAATTCCATATTAAATTAACAGGTAGCCACAGGAAATGTCCACCTGAGTGATGATTAAATGTTGATAAATTGTCAGGTTGAAATTAACAGATCAACATTCATTCCATCAAATTGAACAACTGCAATAATATCAGTCGGTTTTAGCCTGCAGCAAATTGCACATTCCATCAAATTTATCAAAGCATAGAGACTGGTGCAAACTGTAGTAATTGAATTTTGATCACATTTAATCGTTTATGATTATTTAATATAACAGGCTGCAGTTTCAGATATTTGAATGCATTATCAATTTGTAAATGTGAAAATCTGCTTATAACTATTACAAGTATGTCAATTAAATTGTTAAAAAAAACTACAGCACTTAAAAAAACTATTACCTTTTTATTGAACAGTTTAATTGATTTAGAGATATGAATTTTGCAATTCGATCAATCTATGATGTATAGTGACATTTGAGTTATTGATTGCTATTTTTTGGATTGACAAAAAAAGGAACCTTGAAAACTTAAACCTTTTATACGATGGCCTTTACTTAAAATTAAACAATATCGAGTTTAGTGAATGTAGGTTTATTTTAATTGACATAAAAATTGGTATTGAAAATCAACCTTTATTATAATCAAGTCAAATACGATTATGAATCAAGTTCTTATTTTTTGACGACTCAACAACATATACTGATCTAGGTCTAAACAATTGGCTTTATGTAATCATAGTTTATCAAATGCTCTATCTATTCATTTGTCAATCTGTCACAATTGACAATTGAATATCATGACCACGAATCATTATTTGTTATGACGTGATTAGCACCATGAACTGATGATTCTACGATATAAACCTTATTTTTACTGGTTTTTGCTACCGAAACAGAACACACATACTACAAAGAAGACCATTCCTTTCATAACTTTCATTGAATAGAAGCAGATTACTAGTATTAGAACGATCCGTTTTATCTCTTCGATTTTGTACAAGTAAAGATATTCAAAAGAATTGGCGATGGTTTCGAGCGTAATTCATTACCAACGCTTTAACCACTGCGCCACCCCGGCCACACACAATCAAGTACCAATAAAAATAATTTATATTTAAGCTTCTCTGTCTTTAAAGTCGAGCATTAAACATTCAAATTATATTGATTTCGGAACTTCCCAATTCTTGCAATAAAATTTATCATTTAAAAACCAAAACGTCGCAATTTAGGATGTTTCTGCCCTTATCAATGAAAGCATGTAATTGACGGCTGCAGATTACTGTTATTAGGCAATTACAAATTATTTCCCTTATCACAAGAAAATGTCACATCTAATCTTTTTGCTACGAATTATTTTATTTTGTGTTATTGACAGATGTTTACATTCTTGGTCCAAAGAAAGAAAACAAATAAAATTGAGTCCATATAACTGATATAAAAAATATAAATTTCCCTATTCCTTCAATTCCTGTAAGGAACGTGGTGAGGTTCAACCTTAACCATGACTATTTGTTGTCAGTGTCAATAAGTCAATAGCATCTAGATCGGTTGAAGAAGAATCCTGTCAGCCCTACCCGCCCAGAAATCGAATTCACGGCCACCGAGGAGGCAGTCAAATGCGTTACCACTTCGGCTATGAGGCTGGTATATAACTTATATGAAGAAGAATAAATAAGGTCATGTCTTAGTTTTAAATCTGGCAATAATTCTTAAATAATTAATTACTTTATAGTCTCGATTATCCACGGTTATGAATACGGTAAATTTTTTCCACTATCTCTCCTCCAGAGAGCACAACTTAAACTCGAAACTAATATAATTCATCTCATTTTTTGCACACAGTTAAGTGAAAAACAAATGTGCACAACAAATTGTTTAAATTTTATGATTCACTTAAATTTTATCTAAAAAATTTACGATAATGATCCATTAAATCTCTGGCACAACAAGCTAAACACAGCTAAAAATTTTATAGAGATTCTTTGTTTATTTCTTTATGGCTTTTTTTCTAGTTCATTTCACTAAACCCTGTTTAGTTCAATAGCTTTGTAGTCTGATAAGAATTTTTTGAATGAGAATTAAAGGTCACGGATATGGTTTTATTCTTTAGTTACAAAATATTATTAAAACGAGCTTATTGCAGAATTATTAAACAAGAATTGTCTTGTTCAAAAAGATATCAAATAGCAATAAATAAAAATTTTGACATGCGAAAACGCTTTTGTCACAATCATTATTATTTTTATATCCTTAACAAAGTTTGTTTAAAATGCTCGTGTTGGCCCTTTGGGCTTTGGGATTTATAAAACGTAGAGGACGATTTTGATTTGTTTGCAAAACTCGAAATTAATATGACATTGAATTAATTTCACGAATCACCATCGAAATGAAAAACCATCTTGGAACAAATCGAGATTATATTTCTTCAGAACCGTCGTCATCGTCGTCTTCGTCTCATCAATGCCCGGAGATTTGTCTTCCGGAACAAGATACGCCAGCAAACAGAAACAAAACGCGAGCATCATCCGCAGCAGTTAACAATGAGCTCAGCTTACCTCAACAATGTCGTTTCGGGCGGCTGCCTCCAACAAGACCACACTGTCTTGGAACTCAATGTTCTTTTTCCGTCGCCCGCTCGGCACCCCTCCCCCATGATTAGCATTCCTGTCCTTCCGATTCTGGGCCTTTTGCCACTCCTTCTCCTTTTGTTTGGCCGCCTTCAACTGTTGAGCTCGTCGCCTGCAAATAGACACACAAGAACATGATCTTAAACAATGTGACAATTGACGCGTTTCGTAAAAATACGGTTCACTGTTCTCTTTCTTCTTAGTAGATCTATTAGAGAGTCAAGAACTCTGATGTCATTCAATTATTAGTACGAGTAGGTTTACATTCACCTGACATAAACCACCACGTTTTGTGGAGCTTGTCATGTTCTCGAGGCAAACCCCCCGCACATTAGCATTCTTTTCGCAGCCACTCAATAACACCTTACATTTAAAAGGTGCACATGGGTTCATTATTAGATAATTAAATAAGTTATAAATTAACGCACTTATATTAAATAATTGATTAGACCTATTCTATAGAGGAGATGATAGATAATGAAAGTTTATTTACTTTATATTTTAAAAAAATATTTTTTTTTAATTTTCCCTAGATATACTTGCAATTTTTTAAACTTATTTAAGATTATTCGAATTTTTAAAGAATTTTTTTAATTTATATAAATTAATTATTTATATTATTCAATGGATTGGTTTTCTAAGTGCACAAAGAGCGATCCATAATAAAATCTTTCTGATCTTTCTGATCTTTCTGATCTTTTTGATGTTATTTGTCTGTCATTTTAAAAGTAATAACGAAAAGAATTAAAACTTTGTAAAACATTGCAGAGGCAAAAACCAGACAGTACATAGGTCATACAGAATTATTTGTACCCAATTGAAAAATAAATAAATGAAATATATGGGGCGTTTAATAATTCTGATTTATGTTTAAATAATAATAAATAAGGAAATAAAATAAGTAGTTTTGTAATAAACAAAAAATTGAAAGTACAAACCCAAAACCAAAATATAAAACCCAATTATTGTTTACAAATATAATTTCAAACTAAAGCGTAAAATTCAAATTATCCTATTCGACCACTGTGACACACCACGAAATTAGTAATTCATCAGTGTAACAATTGAAATGAAAGTAAAAGTGTCCGAAAAAATTGAAATTAAAATGCTTTAGGCAGGCTATGACACAATCGTTGTCTTGCATAAAAATTATACTGTTTACCTGTATACTTTAGGCATTAGTGGAGGCAGAGAATTTGTCGGATCTGGATTTGATGGTTTTTATTAGTCCCAAAGGAACAATAAACAATGCATTTCAAAATTTGTTGGGCTGTTTTAAAAACAGTACTTAAATGCCATCTTCGTACCCTAAAGAATTTCCTTTTAGACAGCAGGCAGGCATGTAGCTCTGTGAAATGCTAAGTTATTTATCATGTTTCCCCATCCAATGTCATTTTAAATACCAGAGTCGAGATCCGCCATTCAAGCTTCTTCACAAGACCAACCATCATTTAAATGATTCCACATCATAAACCACAAGAACCGCAAGTTAATTAGACGCGAATATTATAAACTGGCTTAAATATGTCAACAACAAACCCATCAACTTGTGTATTAAAACTCGAAATTAATAGAAGCACTGCAGTTACCTGGAAATTAATTAGCCGGAGAAGCGTGTAATAATGCAAACACCTACGAAGAGACTCATAGCTTCTTATTTGGAGTACTCTTAATATCGTGGTCGTACAATTTTAATAGGAATGTTTTCCGCTGAATAAGATGAGCCCCAAATTATAGTCGTCAAAATTAAGACTAAAGGCACTTCATAAATAATTCAGAAATTCCTTGATTATAGCAAAATGTTCAACAGATTTTCGCTTACTGAAGATGGTGATTAATAATTAGTGAATCAGCATTGTATTGTAAAATTCGTCCATTTTTAATAAAATCAGTAGAAAGCTTTTCTTTTTACATTTTTTTTAATACATTTCCATTTTTCTTGGTGAATTTGCCTTTTAACATTCTTTAATTAAAAATTAAATTACATTCATTGTAATTCATCTAAATATTTTACCAGTTTCATTACCGAGCCTACTTTGCACTCTTGTAAAAGACCTAAGCAAATAACAAACATCCCTTGAAACCACAATTAAATGTATTGTCCGTGAATAACCCCTTCATTTTGTTTCACATTCATGAAAACACACAATTTGTAATCTTGAAATATATACGTAAAGCAAGAAGAAAAGCCTAACAAGAAAATGTTTTCGAAATCTCCTACATGCATGATTTATTATTCAAATTCATACATCCACGCACTGAATGCGAGTATATTTCAGTCAAAGTTTCAATTAATTTAATGGACAACCAAATACTTAAGATATATCTCCTTTTAGTTTGTAAGCACGTGGATTAATAATTAATACATCTGTTATATTCTATTATTAGAAAGTTACTTTAACATACATACATTAAAGATATTTACTATAAAAGAAACAAAACAAATGCATCTTAAATACAACCTAATATTGTTTTTGTGTAATATAATATAATAGCCTTTTTTTAACGCAAATTGATTCTGTAATGGTTTACTTATCTGCACGGAGTGCTAAAATAATTCAAAATTTGCACGCAAATTGTCACCAATTTAATGAAATTACATATATTGTTACTAAAACTAAATTTATTATTTAAATATTTTAATATGAAAATTTCGTTGTGAGTTGTTATTCCACAATTTGAAAAATAAAACCGTTGCGAAAGTTTTTATTACTAATTATCGATCAACTGATAATTGTTTTGAATTACACAAAATAGCATTCAATACACATGTGAAATCGATCATTACAGCACTAATTTGCCTATTTTTTTTAACTCGCTGCACTCGTCAAAATACATGATAATTTCTTGCTGTAATAACCTCTATTTCACCACTTGAATCGAAATATACTAATTTTGCACTCCCGTGCCGAAACATTAGCTTTTCGACATCCATTTGAGTTTCGTAATGTTTCACTTTATNCTCAGTGAAAATTTGGAATTTTTATTTCACTAGTGAAAAAAATGTCGTAAACTATCCAACACTTTGTCACAAAGTCAGAATTTGGTGGCCATGGTAGCCATTACCGGCAAATTAATTAGCGTGGCCTGATTTAAAAATTTAATTTTGACAGTTCAAAAATTTTGAATTGAAAACATTTTACTTAATTTCTTTCAAATGAATATTTTCTAGTTCAAATTGTTTTTTTTATTGTCCTGAAAAGTGGTATATTTTTCTTAGCTATTTTAGTATTAAAAATTTTAGGGCTCATGAGTGAAGTGCAAAAAACGTTATGTCCTGCTCGGGTGTAAAGTCCTGTTTTTTAAATCGAAAATTATGAAACACTCGTCTTCGGCTCGAATGTTTCACACTCGTTTCACTCGTGACAGGTTACTTTACATCCTTGTAGTACAACTATTTCACGAATGATACGACATTACTAAAAATAAAGAAATTCATTTCATTCCTTAACGTCATTAATTTACTTGAAAATTTTAAGCAAATGAATTCAATTTTAATTAATCATGTGGAAAACGGCAAGGACACATTTTACTGACCATAAAAAGTTGTTTTGTATTTCTAGTCAAATATTTGCAACCAATTAAAGTTAAATTAGGAAATCATTTAGATCCTAAATAAATATTTGCTCTAAAAATCTGAAAAATCCTTTCATCCGGTAAAAGAGTTCCAAATAAAACATAACACAGTTTGAAACTTGATCGCTCATAATTATGCTTGAGTTACTATAAAGGGATTGAAAAATTAAATCTCTGATATCATATAATGAACGAAAGTTTCTTTTAAAGAACTTAACTTTTGAACAAACTTATAAGTGATCGATGAATGGCAAATAATCGATTTAAGTAAATAAAACTTCCATAACAAAAACAGGATTTCTATATTTCCATCAAACTTTATGCAAACTATCGAGAAAGATAAAGTGTTAAATAAACATACGAGTATAACTTTTGGACGAATCAGTTATGAAAACACCCGACTCTTTCCAAAACGAATATACAAAAAATAATAACACTATTTCATGTCAAAGACTTATTAAAATTTTTTAAATACATAATAACACATTAAAACCATAATATAATAGTAAGAATCGGAAAAAATACAGGAACTATTAGATTGTTCCTTATGAAGCGATTCTATGCCCGTCTGAGTGGTCAAGTGGTTAACACCCTTGTCTACCACCCCGGAGGTCCTGGGATAAAATCCCTGGCGGACAATTTTCAGCGCGAAAAAAGTTTTTTCCATTTGTGTATATCAATAACATTGCGAAATAATATTCATAGCGAATTATAAATATGTAATGGCGCAATTATACAAATAAAATGGAAAGATTGGCTGGATCCGTTTACAACCGAATAGTACCTAGGTGCTATTAATTGACTAATAATACACTGAAAACAAATAGTCACGGGAAGTTTAACATCCGTTGGTTGAGGTTGAGACTACCCCAAGTTCCGTACTGGAATGTAGTGGGAAAATATTATTATTCTTATAATAAAATTCTTAAGTTTTACGTATCTTTAAGAGTTTAAACTTTCCCAAACTTCAGTTAATTGACNTACACTGAAAACAAATAGTCACGGGAAGTTTAACATCCGTTGGTTGAGGTTGAGACTACCCCAAGTTCCGTACTGGAATGTAGTGGGAAAATATTATTATTCTTATAATAAAATTCTTAAGTTTTACGTATCTTTAAGAGTTTAAACTTTCCCAAACTTCAGTTAATTGACACAAAAAAGACGATTCCTAATAATGTCCTTCAAAGTGTTTTAATTTCCCTTGAGCACTTCTTAAATTGAGATTTGATTTATTTTCTGGACAAAATCATTCTATTGGAACTTATCGGACCCTTATCAATTGTGATAATATTAACATGAGCCTGACCGCAAAAAGGGACAGATAAAATACACCGTTGTCAATGAATTTGATTTGTCGTTTTCAAGTAAATGACTCGAATTTAAACCTGAAATCGAAAATAATAATAATAATAACTTTGGGTTGGATATTTTTATCGCATTTCCCTTTGACAAAAGCCAAGGGTGAAAGAAAAGATTGTCAATCCCACACATGAAATATATAAAAAAAAATATTCCTACTTATGTCTGTTATTTGATATTCCAATGGTAAGATGAATAATATGACAGACAGCAACCATTAGCCAAAATATCATTTCATCACTTCACACTCTTCACCAAAAGAAAGATTTTTCTTGGGCTTTTGTTTTTATCAACTTGCGAATCTCTTTTCGCACTAAAATCGTTAATTTCTTTTTAATGTTAAATTTCATTAGACTGTCTTTTGATGATTGTTATTCAAATGAGATCAAACTATATGGACAAGGGACAATCATTCCCGGATTCTCACCAGATTCAATTTACAATAAAAACGTGAACCATTGGATTTTCACACTTTAATCAATTAAATTGGAACGTTAATTCCTGAAATTGTTGAACTTTATTGCGATTTCTCTCCGCCATTACATCTTACTAATTACTTCACCAACATTCTCTTTATTCTCATTTCAAAATTTATTGCAAACCATTTCACACGATTTACTTCAGATTTGCGTACAAAATTTAATGATATCTATTGAATTTTACTTCTATTCAGAGTATTTCTTCTAGATAAGATCTCTGAAAGAACTGTAGAAGAAAAAAGCATAATAAGAAGCTTCAAGTCTTTCCCAGTATTTGTTCAATAAATTCTCCTCTTCTAAAGAAAATTTTAAGCAATAAACCAAATTAAGGCTTTAAATTTCATTGCATTTTTATTATCTAATATATTGTTACTTTCATTCTTTAGGATCTTAATATTTTTACTATGAACTAACACCATAATACTATTACTGAAGCAAAACACTTTCATCCAGTTAAAGTGCAAAGCTGCTCAATATTATCAGTGTGATATCATTTCCCAATTTAATATCAAAACAATTTGCCCAAGACGTTTTATTGCACTTTCATTTGAAGCTTTGCAAAGTTTAAATTGCTCTTGCCAAGCAATTCATTCGGGTGTTTTATCGTATGCAAAATATCAAAACAAAATTTCTACATTAGATGTAGACGACACATTCAAAAACAAACTTTGCGGAGAAATTTATCAAACCAAGATACGACGCCACAAAGTCTTGTCATCATCAAAGTTAAAACAACGTCCAGGGAATACAATCCATTTAAAAATACGCACAGCTCGATTGTCAAGTGTGCCGTAAAAGCATACATTTATCTTCGTTTTAATATTATGTTCGACACGTGAATCATTTCTGGCCCGAAAACAGTGGTTATCCGTCATTAACTTGATCCACAGATACACAGAGGACTCGCTTGGTCAATTCTACCCTTTTCCTTTTTGGTGGAGGAGTCCCCATTGAATAATAAATAGGTTACACTGACCGTTATTGATTTCTTTACGAGACAAAATCGCTGGGAGGCTAGAAACAAAAGAGCTGCTCGTCTTTTGTCTATTTTTATGACGCTGCTGCTGCTTTGAAGCGCCACCAAAAAACCCTTGACTAGGGTTGACAGGCTTCAAGCATCAAATATTTTGTTTAAACGGCCATTAGTTTTATACTGTTCTTAACAATTTTGACAAAGAGAATGACTTGATTCAATATAAGTAGTAACTATTAGAAATTCAACCAAATGAAAAACACGCTCATTTACAAAATTACTGTGATACCTGGGATAAAAAAGAGTTAATTATTAGTGATCGAGCTGATAGTTGTAGCCATACAAAATAAAAAACCCTAAATAAAACTTGTAGCAAAATGAATTAATGAAATATCGCTAACAATTTTATTTTGAATATTGATAAAATAGTAAATATAATACTATTCCAGGATAACTCTTTCTAGGAGGAATTTTAGAAAACACATTTGTGTGTTTGGCTTAGTAACAGAGTAAGTTTTCGGAGCAAACTTCTC
>JXOV01023193.1:0-10383 GCA_001014945.1 Clogmia albipunctata
ACACATTCCTAACATAAATAACTATTTAATGGGTATAATATTATACTTTACAAATATGTTAATTTACAATTCTTGGCTACTTTTCTTCAAAATGCGTCTTCATTTAGAAATTCAAAGCCATCTTGTTTGTTATTTTGACAATCAGAATATGAAAATTTATAGAATAATATTCGATTATTTGGTAAATCTTTGTTTCAAAACATTCCACAAACAAGTTAGACGAATATTTAGGAAAATATAATATAATAACTGTGTATGTTACCAAATATAACTAAACTTACTAAGAAATTTTTCAAAATATTGTTCAAATGTGTAAATAAAGCAAAGCAAACAATTCATATTTAAGGCATATGAACTTAGTTTTATTTAATTTTTGTTATTATTTTAGTATAAATGTGGATTAAACTACAACAGGTGAAAGTTAATAGAACAAGTCAAGTTAATAAATAACATTTGAAATGATTAATAAATCGATTTATTATATATGATTTGTTTTTGAAAACTGGTAAATTTTTTTTGGAAAAATAAGATTGTTTTACTCTTTCATCACCAGTGTTGTGAAATTTTATTTGACATACTGAGATTGATGAAAATTTGAGGCACTTCAATTACGGTATTGCAAGAAACCTATACTTACTGCAAATGCCGACTCTTCCTCCAGAAAGGGCTCCAAAAGTGGCAGCCAATTTCTTGTTCTTGTCTATAAACTTGGGCTGGAATTCTCCTTTTTTATTTATATCTCCAAAACGGGATAGAAGATTCTCTCTGGGGATGTGGTAATTATCGAACATCACAAATCCATTGTCCAATCCATTGAGTCCAATTTTCTCTCCCAAATCCCCAACAATAACCCCTGGTTGAGTCTTCAACGTATTCACATCCCGAATTTGAACCAAAAACAAATTAAGTCCATGATTTTGTCCATCGGGCATCAATAATTGAGCAAAGACAATGGCATGTGTTGCAGTTTTTCCCATATTTCCGGCCCAGCATTTGGCAGCTTCAAAATTGGCAGTGTTAATCACAAAGTCGTCAGTTTCTGGGCAAAATGTGGCTGTTGTCTGGAGTTGAAGAGCATTGGTTCCGTGACCAACTTCAGTTAAGGCAAACGCACCAAAGATTTTATTGTCCAAACAATCAGCGATATAGTGACTGAGTCTGGAAGTACCCAAAGCTGCCAGAATTAAAGGAAATAACCCGTAAGCGACTAGGAATTTTATGAAAAAACTGGAATCGTAGCAGATCATGGCTTCAGTCAAAACTTGCTCAAAGTCCGAATCCGTTAAATAGGAATTTAAATTGTAAAATCCCATTTTGTAAAACTCCAAAGTCCTTTGAACAGTCAAATGACGGTACTCGTCCAGAGTTGTATTCGGATCAGGATGAACAAAAAGCTGATTCTTCTCCATGAAATCCCAGACATCGTACTGGAATGATTAAAAGAAATCAATACAACAGTTTTATAACTTCTTAAAAGTTAATTTTCCAATATTTTTTTGCTCATGAAAAGTCTCTTTAAAGCCCTATTGATATAGTTGATACTTATTTAATAAAATCAATGAATGACATTATTAAATACATACTGGATTTCTACGATTATAATGAGAGGTTTAAAAAAGCCGTGAGATTAATAATGCTTATCGACCTACTTCATGCAAGACTTTGAACTTTATACAAAATTATAATCTTTTCCCTAAAGTATTCATGTGTTTCTATACAAAATTTCATTCCCTACACTAAAGAAGTCGTTGTTTATATAAATTTCTGGCGTTCGATCCCTACAAACATTTGATGTACTATCGTTTATACATTTGTAAATGTGAGGTTTTCAGAACTTGACTTTTCAGCTTCATTGATAATTGAGGAACAATTTAAAAAAATGCTAATAATTAATCCAATGCAGGTTATTAACGCGTATTGCTAATCACAAAACCAGTAGCAAACTTACAATGTGATTAATTTTTAATTATTACAATCAAATGTCACGTTCCTTACAGTCAACACAAAGGCCATGGTTGTAAGTGGTAAGAAAGAAACCAGAAATACACATCGAGTGGGACAAATTATCACCATTGGCAATGATAACTTTGAAGAGGTTATAACCACATCAACTACTTTGATTTCACTCTCAAAAATAGTGACGACACCTCAGCAGAGGTCAGTCGGCGGATTTTCTTAGCCAATAAATTAAAATTTTCCCTTTCAATTCCTGTAAGGAACGTGGGGGGTCTCAACCAACGGGGTTTCGACATTTTGGTGATTATTTGTTTTCAGTGTATTATTAGTCAATTAATAGCACCTAGACCAGTTGAAAAAGGACCCAGTCAATCCTATCCGCCCAGGGATCGAACCCTTGACCCCGAAAAGGCAGCCGGATGCGTTACCACATCGGCTACGAAACGTGTTTCTTAGCCAAAAGAGCACTACATTATAACAAGAAAGCGCTTAGTTTCCCAATTTATCGAAAATTTATTTCAAAGTTGCTTATTTATAAAACGGTAATAAGAAATATGCTCTGTTTTAGTGCTGAGTTTCTCAAAATCTGACGAAACCCGGATGGCCGTCTTTGAAAGGAGAGTGTTCCGTGAAATTTTTGGTGGTGTATGTGACTGAAAATGGAGTTTGGAGAAGAAAATACAATCACAAACTGTATTAACTTTATGAGGATACACCGGTGGTGGCTTTCATCAAAGCAAGAAGACTAGAATGGATTGTGGTTCGAATCCCTGATCGTGGGCCGAGAAGAGACAGGATGTGAATCGGCACATTGTTGCGGAGGCCAAGACCCGGGTAGATAGCGGCCAAAATGATGATGACAATTATAAAGTTTTGAAAACGAATCTATTCCTTTTACTAAAAACATGTAAAAGCGAATTTGCTAGTCAGTAAGCTTTCATGATAGAAAAGATAGATCTTTATTAGTCAGATTAACAAATTCAGGTACTCGTAGAATCGTATATAGCGAGAACTTGAATATGACTCTGAATTTTTGTTCTGTTTTGAACATACGAGAATTTTTTTATCTCTAATGAGGTGATCCCGCAATTTGACCTGAAGATCTATTGTGCTTCCTCATCTCTGCCCTCAGCAGTTAAGAGTATTGCCCTTAGATATTTCCATATTTGCGAAGGTAGAGTCCTAACCAATCGGTTTACGCAATCAAAGTTGTCAAATGGTCTATCTATATTCATTTGCCAATCTTTTACAATTTACAATTGAATATCATTTCTATAAATCATTATTTACTATGATGTGGTTTGTTCCATAAGCTGATGATTCTATATAGAGGCAATTTTATTGACAGGTTTTTGCCATCGAAATAAACAGAGTATGTGACTACGAAGAAGACCATCCCTTTCACAATTTTCATTGAATGTCGGTAAATTACTAATATTAGAAATATCCAATTTTTTATCTCTTCATCAAAACCCGTCTAAATACGAACAAATAATGTTGACGATACTATTTGTTCGACTGTTGAGGCCGGATATATTATTTTGTAAATGTATTGAAACAAATATTAATCACAAATTGTTATTATTAGTCTATAATGGCAAATGGATTTTTGAAATAAAAAAACACTGCATTACTGGGATTTGAACACACGATAGCAATTTTTTGACGTGACGCTTAACCAACTATGTTACTCTAGTCCAGTGATGGGCAAACTTTTTCAAAGGAGGATTAAACACACAAATTATGTGGGCAGACCGGAAAAATATAAAAAAAAATAGAAAATAATTTGATATATGACCCACAAATATTTTAGTTTTATATCCCTCTTCAATATAACGTTATTATCAAAGAATAAATATTCATCACCTGAAGTTTAAGTGCATCTTTGTTTTTAAGAATCAGCTTCAACTTTTTCCAATCAAAAGACGCTTCCTTTCTGTATTCCTCTAAAGGTCCACCTCTTTTGAAGTCTGGGAAAATTCGTTTGTCTTCTAGAATGTTGAATTCTTCCACCGGGACATCAGGAACCACTTTCTTATGGATTAAATGTCCAAGATCACTCATTTGGCGAGGATATCCACCAGAAACCATTTTTTTAATTTCACCTTTAAGTGACAGTTTATTTCTGCTGAATTCTTCAATCGGAACTGACGAAAACATTTCACATTTTGAACGTTGGTCAAATTCACCTTTGAACTTTAATTAATTTCGGAATTGTGGGGAGTTTGTACTGAATATATTATTATCAGTGTTTCGTTCACATTTATTCGCTTTCAAGCAGTGATTGTTAATTTAAAGAGACGTATTCAATAAGTATTATATATCATTAAATTGTTGCGTTTGTACTAATACAGTTTATATAAAAAAAATAATAAAAGGTTAAGATTATTCACAGAGAAATAATCATTAAATTATTAAATCAATTAATTCGTACATACATTTTATTTTTAAAAAAATACGACGTAGAAAATATTTATAGTTATTAAAACAACGTGAGGAAAAATGAACCATAATTAAACTCGACTAGAGTTCTAATAGATACAAGTGTTTAATTATGTGTTTTTCCATCTCTTTTTTATAAGATTTTATACAATTCGCATATTATTAGCTATTTTTCCGTGAAATATGAAGTAAAGAATAAGAGAGAATTAATGAGGAAAATTGATAATGATTAATATATCAGCCTACTTTATGAAGAGACATGAAAAACGTCAAAATATATTTTCATTCTACACTACTAAGATTAAAAATTATAATTTTTAATAGTTGAATTTTGGTACGAAGTACTAATTTTGTGTATTTACACGATTTGTAATTGTCTGCGGATATTGAATTATATTTTATTCAACACTGTACGATTATAAAACAATTTCTAGAGGAACCATTGGCTACTAAAATGTTAACATTTTTCAACAAAATTGTGTAAATGAATTAAAATGGCTGATTTACCCAAGGCTTTTCTCTCCATTTTGGCAATGGCGTATAAATAAACTATTCATACGACATTCACGACGGAACTAGGGGTAGTCTCAACCTCAACCAACGGGTGTTAGACTTAACGTGACTGTTTGTTTTTCAGTTTATTAGTGTGGTAAACGGATCCAGTCAATCCGCCCATTTCATATATTTGTTTGCGTCATTACAAATTTATAATTTGCTATGAATATTATTTCGCAATGTTATTGATATACACAAATGGAAACTTTTTCGCGCTAGAGAAATATTCGCCCGGGATTTGATCCCACGACCTCGAGAAGGATGTCCAGGGGGTTAACCGCTAGGACATAGAGGCAGATAAAGGCGTATATTTAACATTATTAATGAACTTAATTCATACAGTGTATGACAGCGTAAGATCAAAATGTCAAAACCAATTTTTATTTAATTTGTTGATAAGAAAAATAATTTGCCTTATTACAAATTTGATTTCAAATTCATAATAGATATGACTAATCCAATAACTTAATATTCCACATAAATCAACGGCAATTACTAATTTATTTCCCATTATTTTGTACCTTCCCAAAAATAAAATTCGTAAAACATATATTAGATAAGAATATAGGTTAGCTAACAAGATTTCAAATATATAAAGACCAAATTTACGAATTGTTTTCAGTAAAGTGTACTTGTTTGCATTGAAACAATGAAGTAAGGGAGCAATTCTATCCTTTTTTATTTAAATTAATGGGATAAATTTTTGAAATTTTAGAATCATCCTGGTTCCATTGCTTTTATGTGCTGTCGGCCAAATTTCGGGACAAATCACTGTTCCTGGATTATGTCCCTCAGTCTCCAATTCGATGCCCATTGAATGGGATAAAGTAAGTTCAAGTCACACTAACAATCGAAATTTTATTATCAATAAATTTCAAACCTTAATTTGTACATTTTTTGTACGTGACTTATATTCTTCCATTTCAATTTTCCTTTGCAGTTCTCTTCAATATGGTTTGAGCAGCGCAGATTCCCAATGGTTGGCGAGGTTGAGACCAAATGTAATCATTTTCAGTTCACCTTTTACAATAACGTAGAATTTGAAGTCATAGAACGACGAGATCAATCGGCAATTTATACAAAAGGAAAGATCATGGGCGCAAATGAATTGTTCATGTTAGACTTTGGTGATCATATCTTTAACCACAATTATCAATTTTGGGTAATAGATACTGATTATTTCGGATATGCTGTGACTTTCTCCTGCTATCAAGTGAATGAGGACTATAATCTACAAAACGCCTGGATTTTGACCAGAGAAATCCATCCCCATCCAGATACTATACACCATGGGATACAAGTTTTACAGGAATATGGAGTTAATACTGATCACCTTTTGGTTAGTGATCAATCCGGTTGTTAATTTATTAAATATTTTAAAGTACTAGCCCCAGAGTTGGATTTTTAAATATTTTTTATAACATTTTTTTATTTAAAACATTGGAACTTATTATATGTTTAATAAAATATTCAACGCAAAGAATTGTTTTTAAATTTTGAAAGGTTGGTTTTTTTCAACGTCACTTAAGAGATCTGAAAAATTTTACCGGGAGACGGTTTAATAATGAATAAATGTTTTTGAGTATTTTGACTACATGTTTTAAAAGTTTATACTTTTTTGGTATCATACTTATCGAGCAAGCAGAATTACAATGACGCATTTGCAATATGTCTGGTGAAGCTACTTTCACAAAGAAACTTGTTTATGATTTAGAATATTTTCTTTTTTTATTATATTTCATTTCGGCATTCATCGGCATCACATCGATTAGATCACTTCAGAGCAGAGTTTGACGCTTTTTTTTATCGATATCCAGATCAGATTTTTCATCATTTCGCAATCATTGATAAACATAATATAAGTCCGCTGATACACTTCAAAGAACAGAATCGGTCAAAACAGTGGAGTGCACTCGATAAACGTCTCCAGTGAAATTAAAAGTAAAGATTATCAATTTGACCGGAAATGTAATTTTCTTCGATTTTCTTTGGAGTGAAAGGAAGATTGACGATAAATACTTAAAGAATATCAGATCGATATTCAAGGCTTTACTATGCCCAAATTTTAGACCGTTTCAATTGTTAATTGCAGCAATAATCGATCGTATTTGGCGTAGAGAAAAAGAGTTCGTTTGTCATGACTGACACTTCTTTCGTATAAATGTGAAAAGTGGTCGGATTCGGTTACGAACTGGTAATTAATCATCCATCTTCTTTAGATTCACGCAGTACGATCGTTTTCTGTTACCAAACTTTAAAAATTTACTCGGTGGACTGAAAAACGAATTCAATAAGGAGATTGTCCTCGCTAGAAGGTGTACGAGTATTATTATTATTAAAATATACGAATAAGATGATTGTAATGATGAACGATAACGTATCACCGGGTGTATGGTGGACAGTCATACGCCCCTCCTCGTATATCGTCCTAGCTTTCCCTCCCTATCGCAATTACTGACTCTAACTATTTTGTTGCTTTAGATACAATATTTCAATAATATAATGATTAATGACATATTAACATGGGTTAGAAAAAAGTGTTTAATAGGCCCGCTATTAAGCACCGCACACTAGGGCAGTATAGGTGTGTACACTTTTTTGGATAGGTTAAATGTTAGTAATATGAACATTTAGTATTATTACATAATTTATTATATTTAAAAAAAACCGGCACCCTGGCAGGATTTAGGAGGCTGATTTTCCCTCTAAAGTCCTGCAGAGCACTGCATTCCGAGACAAAATGTTCCAAGGGGTCCGCGTTCCCCGAGCTGCACAACTTACACACTTCTTCCGAAGGTAATTTTTGAACCCCTCCATTCCAATAAAGGCTGTTACACCTCTTATTCAAGACACTTAGTTGGTCCCAAATTCTGATTGTCTTAAGCCCTACCGTTATTGTCAAAAATTCATTCTGAACATTCTCCTTCCACTCCTTGTAATTAGGACAAAAGGAGGAACGAGTATTTTGTAAATGATATTTTGATCTTGAGGAAACTACCTCCTGGGGGTCTTGAGTGGAACCTTGATCCTATGTATGAAGGATATGTTTCTGGTTGTATCTGTGTAATTATTCACAGTTATATTTCACATATTTGCATTTACGTCATTGCATGTAATTCTAAACCGTCTATATGATTACGAATTGCTTTGATTTTTGTTATTGCTATTTTTATATAGGCAAATTTACTATTTCACAAAATATGTTATCTAATTAACTTGATGATAAGAATGTGCTTTAATTGGTAACAAAATTAATTATTATTTCTAGTTCAATGAACTTTTTGCCAATAAACTGAAATTAATTACTAATTTACTCCCTATTATTTTGTACTTTCTCAAATTCCTTTTTGGATAACCTAAATTCTTATCTAAAATCAACAGATATTCTGAATATAAATTTCAAATTTTCCAATTTGGTATTAGTTAGATTTTTCGCGTGAGACAATGAAGTAAGTTCCTATAAAGACGTATATATTTTTTAAATTATTTACCAAAATTTTTAAATATTTTAGTGCCTTTTTATTGGTTGTTATCTTAACCGTTGTTCTTAACCCAATCCTCGGACAAATCACCGTTCCTGGATCATGTCCAGCAGTATCTAATTGGATGCAAATGGATTGGGAACAAGTAAGCCAATAGTCTTTAAAATTAGTTTTTTAACCCTTAAAATTTTACTCAACACAAAATGTAGTATAAAATAATGCATTTTTATTTGTACAATTTTAGTACATGAATGTAAATGTAGATATTTATGCTACTAGGGTGTAAAATCAGCTGTTTATTAACAACGAAGTGAGTGTGAAATTCAAGCCACAAAGCGATTTCTTCATTTCCTTTTATCTCGGAAGTGGATTTCTAAAAAAAGATTCGTGAGTGAAGAAAACGACGATTAAAATCAATAATTGTGCTTCAATGGCGTAAAGTCTAAAATGTTTTAATGAGTAACTTAATTGTTTTACCGTTTCCAAATTAAAAAACGTAATTATTATCTTAAAAGTTAATTCTTTAGTCTATGTTTAAGATCATAAATTCGTTTTTAAATTTGAATATAAAAAATCATTATAATAATGAAATTCCAACTAAGTTTTGACATCGAGCCAAATCTGTTTGACGGCTATGAAGTTATTTGTCACACTAGTGTAAAAAAAGTGAAAAAATATGGAACTCAAATTAAAACCAAATAAATTTGATAATATAAAATTAATTTTATTTGTTTTAAGAATTCGATAAAAATGTTAAATTTATCAATTCAAATTTTACATTTGTATTTCAGTTCACTTCAATTTGGTTTGAGCAGCGTCGAATACCAACCGTTGGTGAGGATGAGACTAAATGCAATATGCTTGAATTCTACTTTTTCGATGAGTATAAATTTGAAATAAAGGAATATCGTCGGTCCAAACGAGCTACGAATGGTCAGCTATAACCATCCAATTTTTAACGACAATTATCAGTTTTGGATTATAGAAACCGATTACTATGGATACGCGGTGGCATTCTCTTGTAATCAGGTTAACGCTGAGTATCATTTACAAAATGCATGGATTTTGACCAGAGAAAAGCATCCCCATCCAGCATTTGTAGATCGTGGGATAGAGGTGTTACTGCACCATGGAGTCGATATTAATCAGCTGATTGTTAGTGACCAATCTGGTTGCCCAACATTTTACTAACGTAAAATACAAAAAAAAGATAAATTTCACTTCTTTTTATTATTAAAACTTTACAGAAATAAAGTATAAATTTCATATTTAGTTTAGTTTTTGTTTTGATTTATTTTATACAGTTGACTCCTCTTGTTATGACGGATTACAAAGTGAATTTTGGTTAACATATACTATATAAGTCATTATAAAATAGGTGGATATAATGACACGCTTATAATCACCGAGTTTTAAGAAATTGTTTCCAATTATTAAGAAATTATGTTCGGTTATAGTGACTTTTATGACTGTTTTTTTTTTAAAGTTAAAAATTACTCGATATGGAAGTAAATATAATGTAAAATATTTATTTGTTTTAAAAGAAGAAAACAAACAAATCCTGGAGGAAAGAATGTTGAAGAGATTAGAGAAGTTATGTCAATCAAAATTGAACGCGGTCAATCTTTCAAAAGGTATAAACGAGTACGCAATTTCAACATATAACTATTATATTGGACTATTACCTTACGAACCAAAGGAGTTTGAAAATTTGGACAAAAAAGTAAGGAGAGTCTTAAATGATAATAAGGTAACAAGAAATACGACGAATATAGATAGACTGTATTTAAAAAGATATGAGATGGGAAGAGGACTTATAAGCTTATTGGAAAAATCGGAGATCATGTTGTTAAACTTTCACAATTTCTTGAATGAAAATACCAAGACAAAACCTAAAATAACGCAGGAAAAAATACGGTGCAGCCACCTCGGTTTGATAAAAGAATAT
>JXOV01023249.1:0-14979 GCA_001014945.1 Clogmia albipunctata
TAAACATTAATCCTGTCTTTGTTCACTGTATCCATTTGTGGCAGTTAATTATAAATAGTAGATTCCGTTTTTGATCAAACAGAAATGCATCCGACATTTTTTCATGGAACAGGAAAAGTTCCATGAAAAACTGTCGGATGCATTGTTGACCATTGTAATAATATGACTTTAAGCCAATTCATTACATTAATGTAGTTTCAGAAATTCAAATTCTAGAATAAATAGGAAATAGTTTTTTTTTAAAAAAAATTATTTATTTAAATTGTTTTTTATGTATTTCAGTTTTTATTAATACAACAATAACGTTCATGAACGGCTAATAATGAAGAGACTATCTGAAGGGAATATTTTATAGAAGTTTTCACGAAACAGTACTTTCTAAAACAAAAGTATAATTAGCTTTTTTAATAATTTAAAATGGATAAAAGAATAGTGGAAAAGGTGAGTTTCAGAGCAGAAATATATGAAAAATAGAATGAAAGAATTAACATAAGAGAAGTTACAAAAGATATTTATTCTTATCAATTCATGGAAATGTTTTGGTGTTTAAGACATGAAATTTCTGATCTTGAGTAAAAAAGCTAAGCCTAATCGTACCAATGGTAAGTATCCAGGAGATCTAAGAGCAAATCGACTTTTGAACAAAACAGGTTGAACCTTTTTATCTCTAAAAACATTGAAATAGTTGATAGCTTCAATCACCTTGGCACCAGAATTACATATGGCGACAATACATCAGCTAAAATAGGTAAAACCATAATACTATCGAACAGAGCATTGATAAAAAAAAAACTCTAATGAGGTGATCCCGTACTTTGATCTTAAGATCTATTGTGCTCCCTCTTATATGTCTGCCCTCCGCATTTGGGCGTATTGCCCTTAGATGTTTCCATAAATGCGAAGGTCTAGCTTAACCAATTGGTTTACACAATCAAATTTGTCAAATGCCGTATCTTTTCATTTGCTAATCTTTCACAATTAACAATTGAATACCAATATTTACTCTGGTGTGATTAGTACCAGAGCTGATGATTCAATATAGAGGCTATTTTTAATTGACAGGTTTTTGCCACCGAAACAGAACACATAGAGGACGCCAGGACCGGATCTGGGTTGTAGTGCCACGATGATGATGATCTCTTAAAACCGAAGTAAGCATGTTAAATGCAAAAAACATATTTTCAATACAAATGTGTTAATATAACTGTATTGAAATGAAATCTTGAAAGTTCTCGAATCTTTTTGAATAAACCTCGTAAATCAGCGGTCACAGTTTGGGAACCCCGATCGTATATGTTTGAAAAAATTTTCTTTTCAAGACGGTTTAAGTTTCGGGTTTCAAGAAGGAAGGCTGTTTCCGCTAGGAGACAAAGTCGACGACGCGAATAACTTCCTTCGAGAAAACTCAACTAAACGTTGAGAAACGAATGCTATTTTTCCCAATTTTCATTTGTAAAATAGTACAAAAACTAATTAAATATTTATATAGGAAATATTGAAACATAACTTTGAATGACTTCTGTCAATAAATTCACAGAAACTGCCCTAAACGAAATTGTTTTATAAATCGAAGAAGTGTTTAATACTGATCATATTAAATGATAATTTGAATTTAAATTTGATATAAAATCAAGTTTATTCAAAAATATGACGTCATTGCTAATTTATTTTTTATCAATTTATATCGTGACTAAAATTTAATGAAACATTTTGATGTTTCATTCTTCAGATTAGAATAAGAAGAAGAAGTCGAATGATAAGATGTATTTGTGAATGGAGTTGTATCTTTTCATTCCTATAGTACTTTTTTCATGCCTGTATCCATTCAGTTTTTCAAGCCGTGATGATTATTATGTTTCATTTAGAAAAGTTTCACTTTTTAATGAAGCACAAATTAATGAAAACAAGTACTTTTTATATCAAAATTGAGAAAAAGAATTTTTTTATGTGCGATAGAGAGTAAAAGAATTCAATTAAAAATTCCAGTTTAATATTTTTGAGTTAAATATTTTTGTTACAAATTGTGCAAAGTTTTCTTTAAAACATGGCTAATAAGCATTATTTAAAACACCAATACTCGTTTTGATGTCCTATTTTTTAAATAAAATATCAATTATATGTATATGACTAAATTTAACAAAAATGTTCAAATTAATTATTTGAATGGAATTTAGTCATTCCAGTTCCGATTCATGGCTTGTCATTACTTAATTGAATTTGGAAAGGCTATTTATTCAATTATATTTCCAAATATCAATAATTGCTTCAGCTCTGCAGATGGATTGGAAATTCTATTCCATTAGTCATGGCTTTCTGAACCAAATCCCTAAATCAGATTTTCTTCAGCATGGTGCATGTCTGCTCTGAAAACGTGCTGAAGATGCATTAATATTCGGGACGGACACTGAATTTTTTATTTTAATACTTACTCCGTCGGTTTAGTGATTGGGATCAAGATATGGTGATTGAAATTTCTTTAAAATATAAAATAAATTTATGAATAATGCTGAAAATCAAAGAAATTATTACAATTTTGAAAACAATTATAAAGGATAAACACAGTATAAGGAATGGGTTTTATGTTTAGTCGGGTGGGTAGATAGTAAGGTAAGTATTATTGTAAATAAATTTATTGATATTAATTTATCAACTTTATAATCTCTGTGGTCGAGTTGGTAGCGCGCTTGACCTATTCCCAGAAGGTGCCGGGTTCGAATCCCGACCATTGTCACCAGGTAACGTTTTTACTAATAACCTTGTTTTTTTTCTACTTTCGTTTACAATTCTGTATTTGAAATATTTCCTATCCAAATTCCTAATTTTCTCTAATTTTCCTCGTCATGTTCCAATCCTTTGAATGAACTGTTTAATTGTAGAAGAGAATGGTACATCTCATAGAAAAATAGTACACAAAAACCAGTTTTCGATATGAAACAATATTGGACAATTGACAATGAGCTAATCACTCATTCCAATTAAAACAATGATTAACGAAACACAGACAAAGATTGTTTTGAAAGTGCCCTATGTCCCCTTGTTGGAATGAAAAGGAAGGAAAAAAAATTATTAACCTTAACAACCTTCATGTTTTAACTTGTAAAATATTTGTGCGAGATCAAGTAAAATTGTTATAAAAAAGACTTTTGTTCGTCAATTAAATTTTTTTGGAAATGAACTTTAGCATTATTAGAATTAAAGTTATACTGATCTTTATTTTAAATTACTCATTAGCTTTTTTACTATATTATCATATAGTATGCATCTACACATTTCAAATAACTGAAAAATCAAAATTAATATTTACAAATTGTATCTCATACCAATCTTGTTATATGCAAGTTCGGCTTTTATAGACAGTTCGCCATCCATTCTAAAAGCAATTCAAATCAAACAAAATAAAATATTAAAATCAATGCTAGGTTTACCTTGGTACACCAGAATTTCCATAATACATTATATCGCCAATATTACCCCAATTCACGAGCAAATGTTAAAATTGGATTTAAATTTGAAAGTTAAAACTAGGAACTCTAACAATCCTTTTATTTCCTTCCATTGTAACTAAATCATATCCCTTTAGTTTTTTGTTCTTTCTTTTTTCCGCCTCTATTTAATACAGTCATAAATTCTATAAGAAATTTTGCCCACAAGATTTTACAATCTTCAAGAAGTATGTATTTTGGATTGTCCTCTGCTTACTTTGAGAAGATTGTAAACATGATTATATTTTTCGTTTTTGTTTAAAATATCAAAGATATTAAATTTTTTCTAAAAAAGTTTTGAAAAGTTTTTTTTCTGAAATTTAATAAATCGTATATTACAACGGAAAAATGAGACTGTGATTACTTAGAGGAAGTCCTTTGTCAACAAATTCAATGCAAAGAATTTCTCAATTTGTACACACTGAAAGGAAGCATTTTCAGGGAAACTTTTGCACTGAGAAATTTTAGTTCAAATTTTACTTTATTTAGGTTTTCTTTGCGATGATTGTCAATATTGATAGATGAAATTAAAGTTTCGCGAGCCGTTAAATGAATAAAATTAGCTTATTGATGTTTTATATAAAACCTGATTTTCCATGTAAACTATTGAAGAATTTATTTAATTCAATTAGCTGTTTATGATTAAGATTAATTAAAATATGGACGTATTTAAAAAAATTGTATCTTGAAATTAATCAAATACTATTGAAGATTAGTATTCAGAGGTACAGAAAGAGATATTTATAGTAAATTTATTGGGTCGAAAATTTATTTTATGCATTTTAGTTACATAAAATCGATATTATGGTACTTATATTTGTTCTGTCAAAATCGTTTTTATAGTACAGGTACTTTTAAAAATTCTTTAAAGCACTAGTGCTTTTTCTTTACTATTAAAGTGTGACTTCCGTGAGAGAAATTCATCAAATCTATATGTACGTCAGTTTGGTTATGTATAGTTTAACTGTATTTGTCGATGTTTGTGTGTGTTTCTGACTGTTTTATCGAATGGTTCAAACTTAAATAGTTCTAAATCAACAGTTTTCAGTCCATTTAAATTTAAACCATCCATTAACGTTTGAAACATTTATTAAGATTAGAACAAAAAATATCATTATTAATTAATTAAAATTTCGATTTCAATCATTTAAAATGAATAAAATCCGATAATAGAAAATGAAATTTTATTGGAAATATCGTTTTCTTTACGAATGCAAATTTAAATACTTTGTATTGATGATGATATTTTGTGGCGAAAGATGTGAAAAAATACAGCATAAATGTACTTAATTTCATGTCATAACTAGGAATATAAACCCATTCTTGAATTTATTTTGATTCATTCAAAGCCTAACATAAATAATTTGGTGAAATCAATTAAAATATATGTGATTATTTTTTTTAATGACAAAGTTGTATTTTTTACAGATGATCTATAAAATTTATAAAATAATTTAAAAATAATATTTAAATAATTTATAAAATGATAAACAGAAGAAAATGAGAAAAGTCCATCTATTTTAAATAATATAATAATAGTTTTAAATATGATGTGAAACCAGAATAATTTTGTTTTGAAAATCTTAGTTGAGTGTTGAAATAAATTCGTAAAATGACGGGCCTTTTTTAAACCACCTTTGTGTTTAATAATGCATTATGTTATCGACATAGTTGTATAATTAACTATTTTTATTAATTGTATCATTATGAGTTGCAGGGGATCTGTTTTGATTTTATGATTCAATTTTGATAATTCTACTACCCTCATCAATGGATTGTTTTAGAAAGATATAGGGGTTCGGTTGTAGATTTTTCAATGGGGAATTTATTTTTTTATTCGCATTTTCACGGAACTGATATAAGTGTTTACAATTTTTTATGATGTAATTCATTAAGAGTAATATTATTATGGGTTTTAACTGATTGATTTTTGAAAAATTTAAAGATGAATATGAAATAATAATATTATGACTATATGTTTATGAATTTTAAAATTGTCGAGAATCATATCAGAAGCTTTGTTATGTCCATTATCAGTTTCATTCCTTTATTCAATTAATTTTAATCAACAGAGTGTTGTTTGAAGGTTTTTGAGACATTCCTCGCTTTAAGTAATATTTGCCCAATTATTTCACTTTGTCGAAATTTTAATTATATTTATGGCCTTATTTAATGGTTCAATGTTTTTCTAGAGAGCTTCCAGTATATATTCTTGTTGTTGACAACTGTTTCTGGAAGCAGAATTTATAGCCAGGCAATGTTTTGAATATATTTTCGTACACTCGAGTGATTCTGGGGAATTCTGAGGAATTGTTTTGAATTTTCTCAAGGCGGCACAATGTTGGCACAAACATTTTGTTCTTTTTCTCCTGATAAATTGGCTGGCTCTAAAGGAAATGGAGAGGCATTCATTTGCATTGCAGTAAATGAAATTAGGTTTGCCAATTCGAGAATTCAAAAGCGGAGAGAAAAGGCAAGGCTGTGAAATCAAAATGGAATTTAAAGAGAGAGCTTTGTTTTATTTAGTCACGTCGCTCTGTAAAATTTAACAATATTTGGTAAGAAATTCGTTTGGTTAAAGGAATTTAAAATGAACCCACGTTAGGGTTTCAAAACCACGTCCACCATTATTGGTGTCATTATTGTCATCAACACCAATGTCAGGAAAATAACAATGAGTTCCGCTCAAATACGGAAACGTTTTCTTAATTTAGATAAATTTGGGAGATGAGTAAATTAGTATTTGGACAATGTCTTGGAATGAATAAATTGACATTGAAAATATTTTCTTAAATTGGTAAAGAATACGCAAATATATTTTATACAATTCTATTGAAAAATGTTTACATTTTAGTAGCCAATGCTTCTTCTATAAATTGTTTCATAAACGTACAGTATTGAATAAAGTATAATTCAATACCCGCATACAATTACAAATAGTGTAAATAAAATTAGTACTTTGTACCAAATTTAACTACTAAAAATTATAATTTTTAATCTTAGTAGCGAAGAATGAAAATATATTTTGAAAGTTTTCATGTCTTTATAATAAAGTAGGCCATGATTTATTAATCAATTTAAATTTTTTCACATTAAATGACAAAAAGTAAAGTTCTTCTTCAATGTGGTTTAAAAGATGAGTGCTATCGCGGCCATATCAGTGATACAGTGCATGGTGCATTGTCGTGATATTTTGAAAAATTGAGACCAAAAGTTCTATTCGCTTGACAAGTACTTTCCTTAATTGATTATGTTTAGACCTTAATTTAGTACTGAGTTGTCTTCTTATTCTTTACTTCATATTTCGCCAAAAAAATAGCTAATAAATATGCTAATTGTATAATATCTTGCAAAAAAACTAGTTGGAAAAACACATAATTAAACACTCGAGTTTAATAATGGTTCATTTTTTCTACACGTTGTTTAAAATTAACTATAAAAGTATAAATTACAAATATTTTTCTAATTTAAATATAAAACATAAGCTTTAATTAAATCCAAAGTAGCTTAAGAGAAGACGTTAAGTTCATATTGTGTCTCTATTATTCCCGACCTCTTTGTTAAGGGATGTTAATTAAAACCATAGTTGTGGCATAAAATTGATATTATTCTACTAATATCTGTTCTATCAAAGTCATTTTTCAGACCTATTACCTAATTTTTTTATTACAATAATGCTATTATATAATCTCATTTCATATTGAAGCGCTCACTGTTTGATTTGAATTGATTTTTTTTTATTTGAATAACTCTCTTATCGATCCTATTTTGCAAACTCGTATGACAACTTAATAGAAATGTCAAATCGGTTTCATTACAATTGCAAAATATTTTAAAGGTGCTATTTTCTATTTCACTTACATTTACTCCTTAAGTTTGTGATTTGCAATATGACTCTAAAGAAAGAAATTTGTTCTGTTGACTGTATTGTTAAATTCTTCGGCAACTCAAAGAGTGAACAAAGAGAAACTGTAGTATTTTCTGGTTGATATTGCAGAAAATCCACTTTCCACAAAATCCTTATTCTGCCCAACTTTTTAATCGGATACACTTTTCAGACATTTTCTTTTATGTGCGGAGGATTGAATGAGCCTGGGGTTATTGCTTTGCAATAAAAGTTTGTTCGGATGACCAGAAACTATCATATTTTCCATTTCATCAGTTCAGCACCCAAGTGACCAGCACTCAGGTATGACCTGGCAGATTTGACTCTAAACTTTATCCATAATAACGAGGTACAGTCCTCGACATTTCCGTAGATGAATAATTCCAAAGTTGTTTTGAATGTTCAGAGCCTTGGGTAAGATTTTAAGTTGTTTATATAGAAGCATAAAGTAAAGTATTTTCTACGTATGTGCAACATGCTTATGTAGCAGTTTATCTGTTTTTGTGTTCCTTATTTTTATATTCGTTTATGTATTTCCTTTTTCGAAAACATTTTGAATACCACCTGGATAACGTAATAAAATTAATTTATATTGTTTGTGTTTTCATTTAATGTTAAAACAAATACAAGGAAATTGCTTTATTTTTTAGATCGTATGGTTTGATAATAGAATAAAAGATTTTTCCTAAGGATAAAGCCTACGCTCTTGTTTCTGACATGAGAAATGAAAGATGAGTTCAAATAAAACTCGTATTCGATGGAGGTAAAAATAAAATGATTTGATTAAAAACAATATTTTGTTTGTTAATTCAATATTATTTTTAGAAAAATAGAATTTATAATATAGGGTTAATATGTTTCCTTTTTCGGTTATGAAAATAATCAAGTACAAATTTATTTCTACTTTTTAATTACTATGATAATGTTTATATGATAAGTTTAGGAGGATGTTAGAATTTTAATAAGAGTTTTAATTATTAATTTAGTTTCTTCATAAAACAGAACAATCGTTGTATTTTTCATCATAAAAATGATCATTTTACTGTTTATGTCAAATTGAGATATCTCTTTCTGAAAAATTTTTCAATAATATTTTTGGAGTAGGGAAATTTGGACAAAATGGCATAAAGGTGTTTTGGGTTTTTGGCGATTTTCAGCTCGTATCGGACAAGCATATCATGTGACCCAAATTTTTTTTGCTAACCTGCTAAAATTTGAACGCATTCATTCCATATCTAAGTGTCAGGACTCTCAATTGTTATTCCTGCTTAACGCGTTTTTATTCACGTTCAGTTTAATTGAGTTATTTTCTAAATTACATATTATCCTGGTGTTTATTTTATTCCTTAAGGATTCGTTGTCTTTAAATATGATTTTCTAGAGATAGAGTTTTTTAAGAATTTTTTTTTTCACATATGTTTTTTTTGTTTGCGCTGGAAGGTGGAGATCTTAACACTTTTAAGATCCGTAAAGGATCTCGACAGCCCTGGGGACTGCCGCCCCACTTAGGGGAAGATTCCTTGGACGCGAGTTCCCTGGGTTATCCACGGATCCGTACCGGGTAAAACCACCTCCAAAAATAAATTAACAAGTGGGAATGATTACGAAATAAACGTTATTCAGTTATAGGGCTTTGCTGTGTAGCGGTGCTACTATTTAAACAATGGCCAAAACGACATAAGGGAAAAAATGGCATACCGCATACATGGACAAAAATGGATTAAAATCACTCAACCATCGACAGACCTGGAGGCAAGACGATTTTGAAGCTGAAATTTTCCTAATATTATACTTTTCATTGTGATGAAGAGAACTGTTGACGTATATACTTTAACTGTTTTCTTTCAAGATCTATACATGGATATAGTTGACACGAGCGAAGCGAGTGTTGTAGTGCGTAACCTATTACAAACAGTGTCAGTGACAATGTAAGAATACCGGAGGCTACCTGTGTGTTATTAGAATATAATTTTCTGCATTTTTAGTGCATTTGATATAAACTTTAAAATATTTGTTATATAAAACACTAAGGGTTTAATCAGTGGCATAGATAGCCCGGGCGGTTGACTATAAAATTTACCACCCTTTCACATAAATTGAAAACTCCAAAGTCACTATTCATAACTGTGCAAATACCTAGTAAATACAGTATTATATAGAAAAATCGCATATAATATTTGAAAATTCCGCCCCTAGCCACGGTACTAATTTTGATAAGTCTCATTTTCACTACAATAACTTAAAACTGATATTTATAAGCGAAATTTGTTTATTTATAACACCATCTATTATAAGCATCTCAATCTTATTTCTAGATACAATTTTATTAAATAATGATCGATACTATTTCACTTAAACTATCCTTTCTTACACAATCAGTTCAAGCCAATTAATATTTGACATTTGGAAATTTCATTTGCACAGTTGTATGAAAATGGAAACCAAATCCATTCCTTTGCGGATAGAAATAATTGATTACAAAACCTACTCATTTTGCCTTGGAGAGAAACCGAAATGGTTTGTAACATTTGCGAAAGATAACTAATAAAACAAGGACACCTGGATACAAATCAGAAAGAGAATCGTGATGTTGTCATGGACGTGCTTCGAAAGCAAGAAAATAAGGACCGTATTTCAAATCGATTTTATCAGTACCAATAAACTATTGGTTTAGACAGACTTGTAATTTGAGGACGAACTTAAAAGGCAGAGATAGAATGTCACAGATAAATTTCGTTGATATTCAATTTCACAACTTTCAATTTTCGATTTTTAGAATCAAAACATGTATACTCGAATATAATAATGAATAGGGTGCTCTTTACGGATTTGACATTTTTTCATAAAATAATAGCTAATTGAATTTTGGTTTTATTTCCTTTATTTAGTTGGTATATTTAGTTTTTCTCAGAGTTAATTGAGAATATGGTCGCGCTGATTTTCTTTTGAGACGTTGCGTTGGTTGTGGGGTCCATTTGAGGCAGTCTGATTCAACATGAGCACTGTACACAGTTATTTTGTGAACTATACTCTTTATTTTTAGAAATTTATTTCAATATTTTTTAAGGACAAACAAAGAAACTAACACCAGAAGATTTTTTGCGATTATTTCCACATTTCGGCACAAATAAATTTTTTTAAACCATTTAAACACACAAAAACATTATCTTAAATACTTATTACACGTACTTATCTACTTCAAAAGTGTTTTTCACTCAATTTAAAGTAATTTTCTTAAATCTTACTCATTAGCCACTAACCAAAACAAAGTAGGATGACGAATTACTATAACAATAGTCGGCCTAACTTTTTATGTTCAGTGACTTTGGATTTACTTAAATAGTTCATTTATCTATTCTTAAGCGATATCAGTTTCAAATTGCGGAATCAGATAATGTTTAAAGCAAAAATAAAAAAATTGACTTAAAATTGAGTTTCCATTTTAAGAGTTTGAGAAACCTATAATGTTCAATAGAAGCTAGTGGTAAAATGACCCTATTTTGTTATTATAAGATACAAATTAATTATAATTATTAATTATTATTGATAGTGAACTGTGGAATAATCTGTACGGTGAAGTGAACGAATGAAGTTCAATACAGTATGATGCGCTTGGACGCTAATTTGAACTCTTTCAATTAAAGTCAGGTATAAAGTGAACTGAGATTTTACAGGTCCATATCCTTAATAACAATGACCCTCGGATCTGTTTACTGTATTTCTTTTTAAAAACTATCATACATTAAGTTTGCAGTGTTTTAGAATTTTAAGGATAATGATGCCTCGCCACATGTCTCTATCATGGGGAGCTGTTCGGTTCTCACTACCCCCATTATTTGAAAGCCCTCCTCGGCAGCATCCAACCAATGTATACGAGGTAGTCCCCTTTTTCTTTTACCTTCCGAAATGGTGTCAATAACCTTCAGTAGGATTTGAGATTCTGCCATTCTCAGGATATGCCCAAGCTACCTTAATCACAAAGCTGACGCTCAGACTACCAATTAACTTCTCCAGTTCACAATTAAACTTTATTCTATATTTCCCGTCATCCAGCTGCAGGAGGCCAAAGATTTTTCTTTCAAATAGTTGGAGTTGTCTTATTGTATTTTGCTTTTAGGGTCTATAACTTGCATCGGAAAGTAAGGACTGGCCTGATAATTGTTTTGTATATTCTCAACTACACCATAATATAATATATTTATAAAATTGAATCACCTGGTTCAAAAGGGACACCCTTCTATTAGTAGTATTTGGAAGGATGAAATGTTATAGAATAGATATGTGTGGGATACATGATAAGTGGTATAATTAATAACTGTTAATTATAAGATCAGTATAACTAAGTTTGGAAAATATGACTTATTTTAAAAAAAGGTAAAATATTGTCATGTCTGGAAAGTCCATAAAGAGCATTTGTCTAATTAAAGTATATTACAAGAAGTAGAATTCTTTAAATTATATTTTCTTGTATTACAATACAGATTTGGATTGGTCTCATTTCTTTGCGAGAAAGTTTTGACAACTGTGAAAATATTACGGAATGTGGGAGAGAGAAAAACATGTGGAGCTGAAATTCCTCTGGAATAGCCTCCGGTTTGGTTCGTTCTTTATATATGTCCAAGCCATAAGGTTTCGAACGACAAACCCATATGTCAGCTATGAAAACAAAGCATGCGTTTATTTGATCTCATGAGTATTGCCCTTTAGAGACGTGTGCTGAAAATATTTATTAAGTTTGTCGCTCGAACTTGACTACAACACACCACTGGGATATTAATAATGTACTATTTTAATCTGATTTGGCTTGTTGTTGTACTTTATTTATAGATAGGTTTATAAACTTATAAATAAATATATATTTTACGATACGTGGGTTTACTAATTGAGATAATTAGCTTGAGCAATTATGATTTTATGGTTCAAAAGAATACTTGAGTTTATTTTAAAAAATTATATTACAAAAATGACCCATTATTACAAATTGGTTAACTTTTGTTTCAAAAGTAAATGAAATAAATAAATAAGTATTTTAATATTGCAAACATTTAGGGATGAGTCTTGTTTATGAAAAGTTTGGTGGAGACTCCTGGTACAAACCACGTTAACTGAGATACTACCAGTTTGCACTAGTTTTTCAATCGGAAAAGTTTAACTTCTAGTTAAATCTTTATTATCTGAACTATAGAACCGCCAATTTACGAATTAAGTTAAAATTTCGAAGCAACAACCCATAATTTGAAGGGAAATTGTATGGCACAATTTGATTTGAACAAGAGTTTTCTTTACTTAATGCTTGGCAAATAAATGGACAACCATTTTATTTCATAGAACCGGAACATTTCTGCTTTAATTACATTAACATGGTTGTAATTTTTGTTTCTATTTACTTATTTTATGAATTGTTAATTATTATTATTTATAAGCTTTTTTAAGTGGACGATATTTATTTTAATGTAAGCTGAAATTTTATTATTCGAAAAATGAAAGGAAATTTGTTTGAAAAGAATATTCGATTTTTATCTTAGTGTCTTAAAGAGATTTTTAACTTACTAGTGATTTTTCTGTATTTCAGGCCCTCTATTATCATTTAATCGTATTCAATGTCCCTTTTTTATTGTTGTCATTATTTTAAATTATATTTTATCCTTTAAATACTGAGCACATAGGATTCAGAGTGTCTTCAATAAAATGATAGTTGTTATTAAAGTTATTAAAGGTTCACCGGAAAATTAAAATTGAATTTAAGTATACATAATTGTAGTTTGAAACCATTGATTTGTGTAGTAGTATTTTTGTGTACAAATATAACTACAATTTCAGTAGAAATTTCCCTGCCGTGTACATTGCGAGTCAAAATTATTTTTATTGACTATTTAACAAAAAATTCTCGAAACCTGTTAGGAACTTGGGGAGTCCCAATCTCAACCAACGGATTTTGACTTTTCATGGACTTGACTTTGTTTACAGTGTATTATTAGTCAATTAATAGAGCCTAAACAAGTTATTATTCTACTCATTTTATTTCTTTATGGTGTCATTAGTTTTTTTCATCGACCCTTTTTTTTATTGAATGCGTTTAAAAAAAAAATCTCTAAAACATTTTTAGGCGATGTTATTAAAATCGCCCAGGATTCGATTCCAAGCTTCTACGGAAGTCGCATGCGGATAATGATTATCTTAAGCTCTATAAAATTGGCATTTGTTCAAAAGTATATAAAATTAATTAGTATTGATCTATTGAAATCTTGAATGAGTATTATATATTAAAAGATTCACTAATTAACAGTTTTTTATTTTATTTTAAACATATCTGTATACGAATTTGTATAAAAACTTATGTATTTTCTGCGTTATTATACCATTATATTCCTAGAAAATGTCTGTGATATTTAAGTTATTTTTGTTTCACAGGCTTAATAAACTCTTATTCCAAGAATAGAACTCCCTTAGATTTTTTCTAGATTACCAAAGGGTTTTTAATAATTTTTGTTTCAATTAACCATTAATACTATAAATAAACAAGTTGTATCCTGTAATCTAATAGTCTGTGGAATGTCATTGACAAGAACAACCTCTTTGAATCCTTGGATAAACGGATTTTGTGAGTGAAATTAATCTTTTATTAGAATCCTTGAGACTGTACCGAAAGTAAATGATGAAGATGAGATGTGGGTAAATATTTTCTGCAATATGAATAAATGCCTCAAAGCTCTTTTAGTCGAAAAAGATGATTACCAAGTCCTTTGGTGTGTATTTAGGTTTCATCGTTTCATTTTTTACGGTGTCATGGCAAAGTCATTACGAAGCGTGAAGTAAATCAATAAACCACAGCCACCAGTTGACAATTTCTCCGAAAATGTCACCTTGGATTTGATACTGATTTTAATAATTACGGACGGATTTGTGTCTACGGCTTTGGTAATTGCAATAAATACAGCATACGGATTATTTGGGATTATTGTGTCGCAAATGTGTGATGTCTATTATTAGAAACATGATACATGAGGGGAAGATTTATTTACGAAAGATAAATTGGCGAAATAATTCAAGGTGAAGTGAAAATAATATAAAAAAATGTATACAAATTTCTTTTAAGTCATTTTAATGAATTTGTGATTTAAAATTGTATATATTTTTTAAAGCTTATTCTGAAATTACGCTGAAGATGCATTTTTAAATTACTTAACTGTGTATTCTACAATAGTTATTTGTGCTCACTCGTTAAAAGACAGGACTTTACACCTGAGCAGGACATAACGTTTTTTACACTCCACTCATGAACACTGAATTTTTTTCAATTTCACATTAAATTTCATTATTTACAAAGACAATTTAAAAATTGGCATGTTTCACAAATGTTTCAATTGAAATCTTTACTTGTAAAGTTACCGTTAACGGTTGGAATTCAAACTAATAAGGCAAAATTTTATTATGACATGGAATATTTGTTTTCTTTAATTTACATAACAGTTAAGCAGATTTATCTCTGAAATCTACGTAATGAGCCAACAATCTAACAAAAATAGCCAAATTAAACGTTAATTGATTTGAAACATAATCACGGTCCTATGGCATAGGCGAGACCAATATTTTGTGTAGTTTAAGGTCAAC
>JXOV01023249.1:15165-25912 GCA_001014945.1 Clogmia albipunctata
TTTGACTTTGAGACAAATTTGTTGGATAGTTTATGACATTTTTTTCGCTAGTGAAATAAAAGTTCAAAATTTTCACTGAGTTCCATAAAGTGAAACATTATGAAACTCAAATAATTGTTTTCACTTATCGAATTGTAAAATATCTATTGATTTTACGTAAAATATTAATATCTCATTAAAAACTTTGAAACCATACAAATTCCATTTAAATTATATGTCACAAATTTTAAAATGATTATACTCGTAGTCAAGTAGAATCACGATGGTGCAATGGTCCTTCGATCATTCATACGTACTTTTTTATATATGAGTGAGGGCTGTAACTCATTAATGAGTTGTTTGGTCCTATTATATAATACAATAGTGATTTTGCAAGTTTTTTAAGTTTTGCATCTACTCTATGTTAGACATTCCTCAAATAAAAGAAAATATAATAAATAGTTAATTCTGGTAAATACTCGTAACACATTGATTCCTATTATTGTTTTCAAATAAAAAAATATTAATACAAATCTCGGATAAAGAACTTTGTCTCATCTCATTAGTAATGCAAATGAATTCAGGTTTTATGCTAATTTCTGCAGAAAAATCCAGTCCTCCCGAAATACAGACGATGATTACAGCAAAAGTTTGTATTGTCAACAAATTCAATGTGAAGAATTTCGCATTTTATACACAATAAAAGGAAGAACTTTCAGGGAAAACTTTTGTAAGGGAAATTTAAGTTTAAGTTGTACTTTTATCCCAGTTTTGTTGTGTTGGTAATTGTTAATAGGCAAATGGCACACAAAGTTTTTTGCTTGATATGAAAATTAGAACATATGGACTGTTAATGAAGAGAATTTTAATTCGCAGGAAAAAAGCTAAATAATGTTCTTTGCTTGGTCGAGGTTTGCACGTGGATGATGTAGAAAAGCTTTTTGTTATTATTCATTTTGTTTCAATAACGAAACATTATTCTTAATATTTATCTTCAAACAAGTATTTCAATTTGGTTTTCTAGAATTTGTAAAGGTACAATTAGAAGGATATGTTTAAATTATTTATATTAGATTTTATTGATATTTGAATGTTCTTATGTAAATAAAATATTCACCAAATTTGTCTTACACGTGTTATAAGTTTTTATGAAAAAAGTGACCTGAATAAATAAGACGAGTGTCCTTCTATTATTGGGTCAAAGCAATATTTCTACTGTGTCTGTTTTGAGAACCTTGAGATGATGCTGTACCTAAGTAAATTGTGCGATAAAATGTGGAAACATTCTCATAGGAATATGTTTCGAACGCTGCTGGGGGGTGTTTTTTCTGGGTATCTCCAATAAATAAGAGCTAAATAAGATGCTTAGTCAGTTCTTTTGCTAATTACCGGGATTTCACTGTGGTTCGGTAACACTGGCAAGGTAGAAGCACTGGGAATCGTGAAGTGAATAAATAAGCCACTGGCAGCGATTGACAACCATGGGGAAAATATAAAGCCTGAATTGATTTGACTAATTGGGACTGCTTACGGACGGATTTACCTCGTCGATCCTGGTAATTGCAATACCGTATAGCATTCGGATTATTTGGCATTATTATGTCGACAATTTGTTATTTCTTTAAATAGGGCACGAGACGAACGATTTTTTGTTTGAATAGATTGATTGTCGAAGTTGTTAATGAGATATTCAAATCACATGGGTTGATTGTCTAGAAACCGTTTTTGCCTGGGAACGAATTGTTTGAACAGTGTTTAATTAACTGCTCTTCTGTTTAGGGGTTTATTTTCCTAATTCGAGTTATATGCTCATTTGTTATGCTTAACATATCTAATAATGTTCTTAAGAGTAAATTTATTTTCAAATAATTATAATAAAACCAAAATATCAAATAAAATAATAAATTCACAAGTATACAAGTAATTAGAAAACTCGATTGTTACTGGTTTTGTGATTGGCAACAAGCAGCAATGATCTGAAATAAGTAAATTTTAACAAATTATTACCTTTTAAACATTACAATGTTCTCTTTCATTGTTCTTCTTTAGGGAAGGTAAGAAAGGTTATTAAACATTTGTGTAATTCCGTATCGAAAAGTAGCCTCTTTTTAACTCAAATTGATTCTGTAACGGTTTACTTTACAGCACGGAGTGAGTTAATATTTCAAAATTTGCACGCAAATAGTAACCAAATTATTGTTGTCATAACCAAATTTATTTTTTGAATATTTTAATTTGAAAATTTCATTGAGATTTGTTGTTTCACAATTTGAAAAACCCGTTACAACGTTTTTATTAGTATTATAATTATCGATTAACTGGTATTTTTTTCAGAATTACACAAATTAGCGTTCAATACACATGTGAAATAGATTGTTACAGCACTCATTTATCTAACTCGCTGCGCTTGTCAATATACATGGTAAATTCGTGCTGTAATAACCTCTATTTTACCACTTGTATCGAAATATACTAGTTCAGCACACAATAATTGATGACTGCAATTACCTCTGTTTTAAAGAAATGACTTTTGTTAAGTTTAGAAATGAAACTCTCAGACACATGAATTTTTAATCTAAACTTTTAACATAAAATTAAAGACTTTATTCAAGGGGTTGAAACCTTATACAGAAGTAAATAAGATTCCGAATTAAACGGAAAATATCTGTAGATTCTAGTCATCGGACTCTAGAAATCTGTATGTGTGAAGACGAATTTCTCTCTATTTCGCACTGTTTCTAAGAAAAGGGGGCTTTCGGAAGATTGAAATCACCAGTATTATGGAAAATTTTTCTATTGTTTCATAAAGAAATCTTGTTCTTGCTATTCATTTTATAATTAAATTGAAATACTTTTAATATCTTTAAGTCACTGAATCATTGGATATGCGTTAAATTATTCTCTATAATGATTAACGGTTTATATTGGTCACCAGTCTATTAAACAAGATTATGGTATAAATGGAATTTATTGGCTTGGTCATGGTTTTCAATATTAAGTCTTTATCTTTTCAAATTAACATTCCATTCTAATTATGCGAATGGAATGTTTCAATAAGTTAATTAAATTTGGGGACTCAATTTTGCTTATTGCCAATGGCAATTTTTATTTTAATTAAATTTTTTAGAGTATCAATTGTAGAACATCGTCTTAGTTCCCTTTTTTCATTTAATTATCTAACTCTTCGTTTTGAGATTGTTTGATGTTTATAATTTGTATTGATTAAAGTTTAATGGACGTAAGATTTCTGTATTTAAATAAATCCGGATTTAACCAATGGTATTAAAAAGTATTGGACAGTCGCTCTTGTAACAATGTTGCTACAAAAAGCCAAATGTTTCCTGGACGATAAATTGGAGGCGGCAACTTTACAAAGCGAAAATGTCACAAAGTTTTCTCAAGATGGCGAACACTTGGTAATAGTTTTGATTAAAAAGTTTAAAAGTGGGAAACCGGAGCTGATGAGTATCAAGGGTACACAGAATGTATCAGGGTTTGTAATTAAAATTATTTCCATTCGATTGAATTTATAATTAAATTAAATTCTTATTGTGATTGTTCCCATTTCTGATCCAAAAGGTAGTTTTCACAATTGAAGAAATTAAAGTTTCTATCCGAGTCAAACTTTTGGAAGCAATTGAATTGTTTGTTTGCTTCATTAATTAATACATTAAAGTTGCAATTAATGGAATTTGCAAACTGGAAATTACGTAATAGATAGAAATTGTTAATATTAAGAAGAGGATCAGAGGGAACGAACAAGTTGCTGTTGAGCCTTAACAGCAAACTAAATCATAAAGCTGAATTTGGGGATTGTATGGATAAAATTGAAAAGGTATTCCAAAGAACCGACAAACTTTTGGGAAATGTTCAATTCACATTTCAGTTTTGCTCTACTGAAATGGTCTTTGTTATATAAGCCTTCATTGAAATAAATTAATTAGGAAGAATTAAACCTTTTTTAACATGAAAATTGTAAATCAAACTTTTAATGAGGTAGCGTTTTAAATTAAACGTAAAGAATGGTGTTTCAGTTAATAGTTATATTAATAGTAAGTAATTAAAAAATTAAAAAGTTTAAATTAAAAATATTATAATATAAACTCGAGTTTATAATTTTTTTCTTTTTTAAGTGTACTTAATTTTTCCATTGTTTCAATAAATGGAAATATAATTAAAACTTAAATTTTGATTTCTAATTTAAATAAACATCTCTTTTTAATATTAAACTACGAGTAAATTCCTAATTTTCGCTCCTATCAAGTTTTTTTTTATTACGACTGGAATGGTGTAGTTGGTTAAAACGTAGGTACAGAATTAGGTTCTGATGGGCCCGGATTCGAGCCCTGATCAGGCCGTAATTTTTTTCTGTCGAAATTCATTACTCATTTTCACTTACAACATTCTGTAATTAATACTTGTTTAAAATACATTTCCAAAAACAAATAGTATCGTCAATACTTTTGGGTCGATCCCAGACAGTTTCTCAGAGCTAGGGTGGAGTTCACAGAACCGAAGAGATAAACCGGATCTTTCTATATTACTAATAATTTACTGCTATTCAATGAAAGGATACAGTTGAAAGTTGTGAAGGGGATAGTCTTCTTCGTAGTATATGTGTTGTCTAGAAGTAGCCTCAATATAGAATGGTTTGTTCATGATGCTAATTACATACTCGTTATTCGTAGATAAGATATTCAATTGTCAATTTTGAAAGATTTGTAAATGAATAGATACTGCGTTTGATAAACTTTTATTACGTAATACCGATTATTTAGACCTAGACTGGTAACGGTTGTCGTGTCTTGGAAGAAGTACATTTAATTTAATTATAAAGTTTTTATTGGCTTGTCATGATAATATTTTAATAATAAAAGCAATTTGGGAACACAATAGATAGATCTTAATAAAGTTAAAATCTATTAATTTGAAAAGGAACTGAAATTGATTTAAAATTGAATTTTAAACTTAATTAATACTGGTTCCTGAATGAACCTAGAAACTCCTGGTCTACTTCTTTTATTTCCAATTATTGATTAGTCATTCGAAAGGTCATTTCTTTAATTTATTGTAATTGAACTTGAAATTGGGTTGTCCAGATGGTGATTTGGGTTGAAAAGGGTATCGATCTATGTGATGAGATTAAACTGTACACTGATATGTTCTCAAGTTGACGTTGACAAATGAAAATTATTTAGTAATATTGAGGACACGTAACTGCCCTTCACAATACAAATGATTGAGTTGAATGTCTGAGATGAAGTATTAATCTTTTCGTTGTTTTTATTTCAATTTCAGAATTAAAACCACATTCGCTTCCTAAAATTTAGATAGTCTCCATGAATTTTACAGAATTTGGTTAATTAAATTTAAACAAATTTTTCTTAATACCTTTTAAATTCCTCACACCATCGTTTTAAATCCCTATTTTAAACATTTCTTTTGTCCTTTTAAAAACGTTACATTTTTTTTATTTTATGCAAATTCAAGCAGAAAAATAAACACTTGTAATATAGAAACCGTGATTACTGAGGAAAAGTTTTGCGTCAATAATAATTTCAATGCTAAGAATTTCGCAATTTGTTCACAATGAAACCCAGTAATTTCATGGAAAACTTTTGCAAAGAAAATTCAAGTTGAAATTTTCCAGTGTTCATGGTGGTGATTGTTAATAGGAAGGGGAAGCAGACAAATAGGAAAGTTTCTTATTTTCCCTAGGAAATAAAATAACAATATAATTTTAACGAAGTAAGGTCAAAACGGAATTTAATTTAGTGATTTTTTGTCTAAATTATCTCAACCGAATAATGAAGAGATGTTTATTTATCAAGTTTTTGTCTATTGAACGGGAATTTCTTGGGAAAATCATTGTTTGTGAGGCGTTCTTCATAAGGTTGTTTGAAATAAAAATAATTGCTGGACTCTGTAAATGCTTGTTTATAAAAAACGGAATTTACCTTAAATATTTGCTGACAAATAAATTTACTCATATTGAATGAGAGGGAAGAAGATAAGAAATCAGTGCTTTAATCTTTCCCTAGTAACCAAAATATGTCCATCTCGAAGATGACTGGTTGACAATCAATTAAAAAATTGACTTTAAATTCATAAGAATCGGCTATGGGTAACGCACTCGAGGAGGCATGAGGACATGGGTTCGAATCATGAGCAGATCGGATTGACTTGATCTATTACCAGCCAACCTTGCTAATAAGTGACTAATAATACACTGAAAAACATAGTCAATGAAAAGACTAAACCCTTTGTTTTCTTGTTTCGTAAAGTGATTAAAAGGGAAAATTTTTTTTTTCAAATTTATAAGGATGGATGTCATAAATAAAAATAATTTTGTACTAAGGAAATTCCTTAGATGCTATTATTAATACTGAACCATCAAGAATGTTTTATATGGGTGAAAATTGCAAAAATTATTTCTAATCAAGGAAACAACAAATTCAGACCAATTTCACACATCTAAACAACATAATCTTAAAACGAACATATACCGGAAATCTACATATGGTTTATTTTTTACTATCCCCTATAAAGTCGAAATGTAATATAGAAATACATTGGAAAGTGTTTTATGGCCTTGTAGAACAAATAATATGTTCAATAAGTAATATTGAATAATGGAAATTCGAAGCATGCAAAACATCTGAAAGGAGGTTACACCATGGCTCTATGGTACACATACACACTTTATTGCCCTCATAAAATGCAAAGCTATTTGAATAGCAAATGTAAAATAGCAGTGAGACAATGTAATAAATAAATCTATTTCCAATGGGACGCAAAATTGAATATCCAATTATACACATTGATCTTGTCATATCTCATGAGATCAGTTACTGACAGTCGAATTACAAATAAAATATTTATGTGGTGTATCCTTTACAAGCACAAGACTTTAATATGCTTTTGCATTGGAATAAAGAACGAATTTTATTGGCCGGAATTTTAAATAAAGATATTTAATATAAATCCAGTTTACTTTTTTTTGTATTGCATTTGAAATTTTTTTATTTAAATTGTTTTTTTGTAATTTAAAAACAGTAGTTAATTATGTGAGGAATGATTTTTTTAGATTTATATTAATTTAATTTTATACTGATTTTTATTAGTATATTCTTTGTTCTCTTCCAAAGATATTGTAGTATTTTAGTAACCAACAGTATCAGTTTTAAGATTGAGAATTAAATTTTATATCTCTTGAAAATTTAATAAAATTTTAGAAAATAACAATAATAACGTTTATGTTATGCTCCAAATACATCGCATATACTGGAGACTACCAACAATAGAGGTATAATATAACTTTGAGTTGGCCAAAAACGTCATTTTCAATGACTTGACAGACTAACAAGTCTTGGGAAAAATGACCAAGTCAATGACATGTCTCAGTTAGTCATTTCAAATAAAACAACAACAAATAAACTTATCACCAAATAAACAATCCAAAAATTAATTTAAAACATTTATTTAAATGATATAAGAACCAAGGATATTAAATTGATAAAGAAAATAAAAATTTAGCAAACAAATATATAAAGACACAAGTAAAGTACTAGGAACATTGTATTTTGCACTTAATGCTTGCAAAAATTCCCTGTAAGACAGAGCATTTTGGCATCGATTACACTTTGTTGTTCCATCAGTAACATCATAGAAATATTGCCAAACTAAAGACTTATTTCACTAGTAAATAAAAAAAAACAGAATTTGACCAAATGGTCAAGACTTTGAGTTGTTGGTCAAATTCAAATTAACGGATAATAAGTGACGCACGTCAATAAATTGTCTTGACTTGTTCATTTTATTTTTACTGACTAGTCACCTACGTGCGTCAGTCAGTTTTTTAATTATTAACTATAATGGAATTGCTGAAAGTGATAAATACAAATCTAATTAATTTATAATATTTGAAGAATTAATACATTATTATTTGAACTATGATCATAGGTTTATGGTCTTTTATTGTATAAAGAAATTAAATTTTAAGAAGAGATGTAATTAAGGCACTTCACACGCAGAAATGCCAAAAAGTTATTTAGGAAATGTATGTTTGATTTTGTAATAAGAAGAAATATTATATTCTACTATTCTTTAATCTTTGAATTGGATTTGTGAAGATAATTAATTGCGTTCAGGAATTGCTCGTGCATTATTTTTATTTCATTCCACGAAATTTTAACTCTTGAAAAGCACTTCATTGGCATGCGAGTAAAACTTACTTAGAACCTGTATAATGTTTTCAAAAAGGAGGAGTATCAGATTGAAGACCCTCAGTCTGATTTATGTCCTGGGCGGATGTTTAGAAAGGATGCTTGAAAGCTTTCAATTACAGATCGGAGCCAGAAATTGACTCTCGTTAACGTTTTCAATTATTTTACAAAGGATCCATCCAATCGATTATGCCACGCTCCTTTTCGTTAGGTCAACAAAACTTTGATTCGTTTCTTCGAATTTGGGAATTAGTTTCTCAATACTTTTTGATTTCTAATAATTCTTTAAGCTTTTAAGTTACTGTATAATAGGTTAAATGTTGAGAAACATAAATGTAATGTATTTTCTTTGAATTATATTTTTCTAATTCAGTTTTAAAACTAATATTATGAATACTTTTCATGTCTGTCTTTCCTAGAAAGCAATATTTGGTTAATTTACTTTTGGTGAAATGATTCAAAGTTTCGCCAAATTTACGATGATTTTGGATATTCAAATAATTCTTAGGAATTTGTTAGAATTGTCGTGAATTCGAGCCATGGCCGTCATAAACTTTTTGTTTCTGCGGAATTTACTGACTTAGAAGAAAATCAAGAGACAATCATACACATTGAGTTGAAGGAAATAAATTTTCCAATTTAAGATTGTAATTCACCAGTACAAAAGGAAAATAGAATAATAAGAATTTAAAGTGAGTTTTGCCCCAGTTTGTCCATAAAGTGACAAAACTTTATCATCATAAATAAAATTATGTTTAAAGAATTCAAAATGAACCGGTCTTTATTTATTACTCGGTTTCATTTTCTTTATTATTGGTGTAATTTTGAAATTAATTTTAATATTAAAGGGAGACTCTTTTTGCTATTAGGAAATAATAGATATACAAATAAGTTCTCGCGTCATTTTACCATTTTATATGCCCAGGAATTACCGGATTTTTTTAATAGAAAATTGAAAATTCAAACATAAAGCGCATTTTCAGCAAGCCCGAGTACATAACAAATCCCTATTAGCATCATTGATGAGGTATCAAAATGCAAAAATACCCTATAAAAGAGCAGTGTCAATACTTTTTACCCGCTTTTAAAAAATGTGCGTAGATTACGATTTGACTCAGTTGCTATCATGCACGAATATTACTGTTTGTTCCTAACTACCAGTATCTGTCATACTTTTATTATAATTTGTCAAATGTAACTATGTACATGGACCTAATTAGAAGCACGTCCTTCACACATGAGAACAAGGATGTAACCGCTCAGGACCGCCACAGGGGGTAGTTTCTTCAATATATCAATTTCGAGACTGATTATTCTCTAGCCTTCATGCCCGATGAAGTCAATAGCAGATTAGGTCTACCGTTTAGCAAAATCTCCCAAACAGTCACTGCCTCAATTTCAACAAAATCGGACTGGTACTTTTGTTTTTCTTGTGTGGGAAAGCGAGCGTTTCGTCATATTTTTGAATAATTGACCAGAGCAATATCGCATTAAAGAGCTTACTGCAGAACAGTTTTTATGCTGTTTAGTCGATAACAGTGGCAGTGGCTGTCGTTGCTTTGTAAAAGTAATTTCATCACGCATAAAGGCCGGAAACTTATCATACCATTTTTCGTTTTCTATACTACTGCTATTCTTGTTCTCCTGTGAAATTGTCATTTTTGCATTTGCGTTCTTGTTCCTCCGTTGACATAGGGGCGTCGTGGCAAAATTTTACCTTCGGAAGGGGGGAAAAGTTTGGGAACTCCTGCTATAAGTTATTTAGTTCAAGTGTGTATAAGAGGAGAGTTATTTTTATTTTTTTTAGTAAGAAAAAGCAACCGATAATCATGAAATTTTGGTGGAATGGTTTCCTCGTTTTTTAAGTGATGGAATTTGAAGACAAGGAGCGTTGAAAAAGTGTGAAAATAAGAATTTGAGACATTGCTCAATCTGGATTTGTAATTACAAATGCAAGAAGAACTTTCAATCATTTGGTATCGCTCAACAAACCCTTTCCCATTATTTGAACGCAATGAAAATGATCCTAAAGTGAGCTATTGGGGGCTGTAAAAATTAGAGCCAAGAAAATTGGACGAAAATTTAAGATCAAATTTTTTGGGACCTCTTAAACCATATTTAGGAACGGTTAAATGGGAAGTCCTTTCCCCCGCTGTACTCTTCAGATAATACGTCATGCNATGAAAATGATCCTAAAGTGAGCTATTGGGGGCTGTAAAAATTAGAGCCAAGAAAATTGGACGAAAATTTAAGATCAAATTTTTTGGGACCTCTTAAACCATATTTAGGAACGGTTAAATGGGAAGTCCTTTCCCCCGCTGTACTCTTCAGATAATACGTCATGCGATTAGTATTTGTTCAGATTAGTCCAACATGACTATGATTAGGAGCCTAACCGACAGATTTTTTAAGATAGAGAATCCTTTGAATATTAAATTTCACATAAATAAAGCATTGATTTAAAAAAAATGCAATAACTTATTTGTACGTCTAATTACAGCAAATAAATCAGTTTTATTTATTTATTTAGCGTATGGTTTGTG
>JXOV01023269.1:0-10406 GCA_001014945.1 Clogmia albipunctata
GAATAGCAAAAATCTGGTCGATACATCCTCGTATTTTAGGGACATTTTTTGTAAACAAATGCGTACAAATTGTAATTCCGAATATATATAATAAAGAATGAGTCCTAATTATTTAATTGACGTTTAACCTCCATAGGTAAAAGATTCTTGTTAAAAATAAACCTAATTTTGTTGCGGAAGAGTATCAGGATATTTCAAAGCCAGAACGAGATTGAAATTCTATGAGAAATTGTTCGTTTCATGAAATATTTGGTAAAGAATTATTGAGTTAAGTGAACTATAAACTATAAAACTGTTTACGGACTAACTGTACAAATTTTATTTACAAAACCACATCGAATATAACAATTAGTTCTTAGGTCTAACCTTTTCGTACATATAGCTTTGAAGAGTATTTTTGCCGGGAATGGTCATTTTCTTTTGAAGGAAATGGAATTGCTGAAGGGCGAACTCATACAGTTCGTTCTCCATTTTCCAGATATCACTATCCTGTATTTTCTCAACAGTTTCGGGATTGGGGTCAATTTTTGAGGCTGTTTGCCTCAGATGGCTTTTGTTTGAGTTTAAGTAGAGATCCAAGGAGCCTTTGAAGATTCGCGGAAGGGCATTTTCCAGCAATTCAACAAATTCCTCCATTTGTTCTGTAACTCCGACTAGAAAGTACTGATCCACTAAGTTACGTTTGGCCTGACTCAAGGCCCATTCTGATCCAGGTTGCCAGCATTCCGCTGAATGACCGCAGAAAAAAGGTATTTGCAGCCACATCAATTTCGGATCGCAGTCGGCCGATTGTGCTTTGACGCATTCGTCAAAAGTGGTCGTTTTGTCATCCGCCTTTTTCCGCTTTAAGTACGGCCTGTAATTATCCCCAAATCGCAGGAAATAATAGTATGAGACTAGTCTATCCAATGGCTTTCGAATGATGTTGATATAAATGGGTTTTTCAGTCATTTGGTATCTGAAGAGAAAAAGGAATGATTTTAGTGTCAGTGAAATGAAAATTGAATCCAAAGCCTCCTACTTGCTAAAATCTAAAAATGCCATGTGGCCGTGAAAAAGGGCAGGTCTGATGGCGCTCCAGGAAGTAACGTTCCGGACAAAACTGAGCTGGTTGGGCAGGGACAGGACGTGCATATTGCCCGTCACATTAATGTGCAGCACGTGGAATTTGTTCTTTTTGCACAGTTCATAGGCTAAATTCACAAATGAAGTGGATCCAGTCTTCGGCACCCTGTTGTAAATGACAACCGTGTTCTCGTCAAAGTCCACCGGCAATTGATGTACTGTTGTTTGGTCCCCATTTTTGTTACTCGCGCTCTTGGCTATTTCTTTATCTAGAATGGGGAGATTTATCAATTATTTGTTTGAAAAATCCAAAGTGATTCAGGAAAATGGGAAAGTTTGTTTTTACCTAATTTAATGTAGACATTATCTAAACACGCTGATAACAGCCAGTAATAAAGAACTCCAAGTGTGAGGACAACTGAAAAGACACCTATCAATACACTTCTGGTCCTCATTTCCTTTTAATCTTTAAAATAATTTTGTTATCATTATTTACTATTATTATTATTGATTAAATGTAAATAAACAAATCGGGATATTGAACAGAGAAAGGTGATGAGAGAGATAGCAATTCGTAACATATTTGTGTTATAGAGCGAACAGAGTGACTATACGAAAATTGCCGTGTATCAGATAGGGATAGCAGCATTTGCAAAACTCCAAAATTAATTAATAGGGTTAGGATTATTTTCTCAAAAATAACAGCCCACCAACTATAAATTTACCTCTCACAGGTCTTTAAGGACCAGAAACACCAAGAAAAACTGGATCAAATGACTAGAGCCCTACTAATAGGACTTTTTTCCGAGGTTATGTTAAAATATCTTTTGTCTAATTTTCTATTTTATATAAGAATATATTCAATTTATTAATTATTTAATTAATATATAAACTCCAAACCATCTCTACTCTTCACAAAATTACTATTGATAGATACTTTTTATTAGCTTAGCTAGCTAATACAGTTTTAAAAATTGAATTGTTGCAACCGCGCCTTTTCGTTTTGTGCTGAGATAATGAGAAATTGGAACGGTTTAAGTAAACTAGTAATAAGCGAAAATTTGAAAATCGCGCCATCGCCATATTTGTTTACATATATTTGAGGTACGGTTTGCGATTTGCCTTTTTTCGTGTAACTTTTTAATTCGAGTCTTTTCGAGTATAATTCATAGTGTATTCGTAAGCCTTAGCTTAGAACTAAGTCCTAATATTGTTCGCTTAGTGGAAAAGTGTTTAAGTGACTTGAATTTCGCATTTACTTTTAGCTATTAAAATAGAGAAAATGGCAGCAGTGATTCGAGTGAAGCGCCGTGTGGACGAGGAGCCTTTGAATGCGTTTGTTTTGAACTCGAAGCGACGGAAATGTGACGAAAATGACGACGCCATTGAAAAGGAGATTTCAACAGTTGTTAAATTTGCGGGAACTGTTCACAATCAGGTATGTTTCCTGTGTTTTGGCCAGTGCCAATTGATTAAGGACGCTTTGTTCTTCGTTTTGGCGCAGACGGACAGCGTCTCACAGGTGACCAAAGTGACAAAAGATGAGGCTAAAGAGGTGATGGCCAAAGTGCGAAAACCAAGCGAGCATCGGGCGAAAAACCGGGAAGAACAGCGTACAAACTCACAGAACAACCGCTTCAGGGTGGTGAATTGCTCCAGGACGCTGGATACTGCGGAATCGAGCGGGAATGAGGCCACAAATCCCATCACAATTGTCGATATCGAGAAGCAAAACGTGTTTCCAGAAACAAACGCAGAAGAGCACCTTCCCGCCTCCTCAGCCGCCTCCAGCCCGCCAAACAGCGCCGATCCCGGCACAGACTTTGTGTACGACCTCTACGTGCCAGAAGTGGGCCAGCCCGAAGTCGAATTTCACGACAATTTCGTGGAAAATATGCTGAGGTTTGTTCCTTTAGAAGACGACGTCCACCTGACCCTCTCCTATTTCTACTTCTAATCCAAATTCCTTCCCACTAATTCACACTTTCCTGTCTCGACCGCGCGCGCATTGCCCTCTAATTTTAGCCAACAAACTGACGATTCCATGACGGCATTTCTTTCATTGGCCAGAAGAGACTTGTTTTGGCCCCAAAGTCGGGAATTTAGTTTAAGAAACGATTATTAATAAAGTTAGCAAACCAGTTGGATTACACACAACCTTTTTTGATGGAAAATGCTCAATAAAGATCAAATTGCAGAAGCCACAGGCTGTTTTCTTAAATAAATGTATTCTTTTCCAGTGGAGGAAGTGAGAGAACGGTAATTTTTGTGTGACCTTATTGATAATCCTTTCTTAAACTAGATTTAAGACGGACCTTTGTATTATAATTTCTTTTGTACTTCCATTTCATAGTACCTGAAACCATTTTTATCTTCTGTTTAACAGCATGAGTAAAAAATCTCAATAACCTGAACAGGATCATATCTTTTTTTATGAGAATCTTCTTAGACCAATGTGCACCATGTGGTTTTTTGTAGCTATTTGTTTTTAAACAGTTTTTATTTTCTTGTTTGGAGCAAATTTTAATACTTTGTGCAAATTATTGATTTTAGTAATGATTTTTCTTCCTTTTGACCATGAAAAAAACTTCAATTTATTTCATCAAAATAGCTTAATAAAATAAAACCATTACAGAGGCTAGATAATAATCAAAGTAGCAACACAATTAAACGTAAAATACAATTTTCTTTGCAATATTTAATAAAAGTTAAATAAATTTTGTTTGGTTGAAAAAAAAAATTCATCAAATTGTAGAATAACATGGTTTTCCGACAAGAAAATCATTTTGGTATTGAAAAAATGATTTCTAAGAGATCGCAATGACACAAAAAAGCATCATTTATAAGAATATTGCAAGATTTAAAATATTTTGGAGCGAACTTGTTTTATTTTTAAATATGTTATACTTTTCTCTTTAAATAAAATATTTATTTATTGGAATACATGGAAAAAAGACTTATGACACTTTCGTTTCTGTTAGGGGTCCATATACAGTCTTTTTGTCTGCTGACACAACTTATGGATGTTGGCCATGTATTTGATGTACCTATGTGTTATTAGACTCCTTGATTTATAAACCTAACCGCCTGCACACTATAGTGGTTAGCGATTTGACTGCCTCATCGGAGGTCGTGGGATCGAATCCTCGACGAATATTTTTCGGCGCGAAAAGAGTTTTCCATTTGTGTTTATCAAAAATACGCCTAAAAACATTCATAGCAAATGGCAATGGCGCAAAAATATAAATAAAATGGGACGGATTGATTACAACCAGTCTAGATGCTATTGATTGAATAATTATATAATGAAAACAAACAGTCATGAAAAGTTTAAACTCGTTGGTTGAGGTTAAGACTTCCCATATTCCTTAAAGGAATATCAAAGTGAAACCTTTTATTGAAACACCCTTTATAATAATTAATTCAATCAAAATTAACTTTTAAATTTTAAAAACCCTTCTAATTCTTATATTACACAAAAGATATTATTCCTAAAATTACCAAATTGCGAAATTATTGATTGTGTTTGTTTCAACACCTTTTGAAAAGAATTAAATACATTTATTCTTTATAATTATTAAACTTTGTCTAACAATAGTCAATAAGGATGAAATATACATTATATGTTGATTGGGAACTAATTTTAAAACTAAGCATCTTTTGATTACTAGACTGCTTTAAAACAAAGTATCCAAGCAAGAAAACATAATTAAAATTTTACTCGAAGTCATATAATTTTCTATTTTTAAAGGCTATTACATATACAATGGAGTTATTTCCTGACGAATTTGAAGATATTTCCTTATATGCTTTGTAAGAGTGAGTTACTTTCAATTAGTAAAAGGGTTAATCTAATCTTTTCAGTGTTGAGCCTTTTGATGACCTGATTTTTGGGTCTTATCGGGACAATGGACTAATTAAATACGATCCGGACGATGACTGCGATTCCGAGGACTCGAATGATGAGAATAATTATCGGAATGAGTATCCTGATACGGATGAGGACAGTGTTGGGGATGAGGACATGCGAAGAGCAGTAGAAGGAATGTGCCTGGATCGAGGAGATGAAGAGGACAGTGATTACAGCGATCAGGAGAACGAGTACTATCTCGATTGTTACGGGCCGAGTAAAGACGAGGAATACGTCCATTCAATTGACCCAAATGACCCCACTTTTGAGAAGGATGTCGAATTCCAGGACACGGCCGACAGATACGGACAGGCCTACGCTAAATATCGGAGCCGAATCCTAAAGGCCTTCGAGAAAGCCAAGTGTGAAGACATTGACGAAGAGGATTCCGATGATGACAGAAGCAGCAATGAATACGGAAGCGATAACAGGGATGATGAGGAATGCTTCAGCGAGAATGAATTAGACAAATATGCGTAAATTTAAAATTATTTAAGCGAATTTGTCGAGCAATTTTTGTAAGAAATTATTTTACAAAAAATAAACTTTTGTTACAACCATTTTTAACAATTCATTTTTTTTTTTAAATTTTATTTTTTTTGCGACGAAACAACAACCGTTACGGATCTGGGACCAACCAATTAATTTTACGTAATCAAATGCCCTATCTTCAAATGACAATTGAATATCATGACAAAGAATCATCATTTGTTATGATGTGATTAGCACTAACTGATGATTCTATACAGGGCCTATTTATTGACATGTTTTTGCCACCGAAACAGAACGCACATACTACGAAGAAGATTGTAACTTTCTTCAGTATCCATTCATTGAATAGCAGATAATTACCAGTATAAAGATGCGGTTCAACTCTTCGATTTTGTGAATTCCAACCAAACTTTGAAAACCTGTCTGAATCGAACAAATATTATTGACGATACCATTTGTTAGACAGTTGATGCCAGGGATTAACAAACACGAGAATAAATTTCGGAAGAAAAAAATGACGGTCTGATCAGAAATCGATCTTGCGATCAAGTTGAATTCTGTGAAAGTAATTGCAACAAAATGTAGTATGGAAACTCGTGAGTCTCGTACCAGTATCTAAATAACTTTTAAACTCGACTGGCAAAATACTTTATTACCTACCGTTGGGAAAACTTCTATTGAGTGTGTAAATTATTTTTGGCTTCTTTTCAACTTCTTTTTAGTATTATTATTTTGTTTGTAATTCCATGTATGAAGTGCATAAAAATCCAAATAAGAATAATTTATTATTTAAAATAATAAACTGAATTTCTGTGTAAGACATCCAGCAATTCCTTCTTAAACAAAGTTAAAAATTTTAGTCTCATTCATACGAGCAAAATTTTTATTTAGGAAGCGTTACTTATATTTTTTCTTATTTTATTGCAATGCCAGAATATAAAATTCTACTTGTATTGATAAATTACATAGGTCGCATAAGGTCTGTTAGAAAAGAATCGAGACTCTTTAATTTTGCGGACATTTTGCATAAAGTTTTGTTTGTTATTGTGTAAATACAATTGTTATGAACATATTTTCCAAATTTCAAATAAATATTATGATTATATATTTGATCTAACTTAAAGTCCTTCAAATAAGTGAAATTTAATTTAAATTTTAAATGAATATGGCCTGCATTTAACTATCCTTAAATTGAGACTAACACTCCTCTTGGATTAGATATCCGCAGATGCAATTACTTCCTAAATTACTTTAGAGAACGAATTGGTTATTGTATCCATATTTAAGATTTGATGGATATATTTCAGAACAATGAAATTTTTATTACTCGAAAGCAGTCCTTTTCGAAAAATTAATGAAAACATGTTTATAAACAATTTTTATATCATTTTTCTTTCATTATTTTAAGGGATAAAAATATATAGAAATCGCATCATTAAACATAGGAAAGATGTTGAATAATCCGACTGTTAACCGGAAGCGATAAATCATGGATGAATCTAAAATTTATCTTGGGTGGAATATTTATTTTAAAATATCAGTGCATTCGAGTAGTGCAAAATAGATGAATAATGGTTCTAACTCTGGCCTTACCGAAAAACCATTCAATTTCCTCCCAGCCCGACCATATTAAAATGTATTGTGGCTGCTCTGCCTTGATACGTACTTTATCCCGCGCCGTTCTGGCGAAAGATGCAAATTGAATATCGATTCGAAAAACCACATAGTTTCATTTCTGTTTTTAATGGCTCATATTTCAGATGACAGCAAATATTCCTTGGGATGAGACGGTAAAAATGTATGTGCAAATATCGGAATCAGAAATTGAAATCGCATTCATCCTGCTCAGGTGGTGATGGTTGGCTGACAAGGGGACAATGCCTGTAGAAATGGGAATTCCTGTCGTCGAACGAGTTGAGAGATGCATGAAAGCTGGATGATAGATTCGTTAAACTACAATGGAACTGTGCCGGTTCCGTGAATCTGATTGGTGCCAAAAGAATGGCACGACGACGACTGGCAGGCAGCATGAAACATCTCTCCTGTCCATATCCGTTGTGCTAAATCAAAATTTACATTTTATCGCCATTCTCACTCAGAATAGTTCTTGTCAATCTTTTCTTATGCGAATTTTTACCTAGAGCGACACATTTTTAATAACGAGTATTTCAACTTTTAAGAAGAACAGCGTTGATTTTTTAAAACTGTTGTTACAATTACAAGTCTAGTTAACATAAATACAACAAATTACTAATAAAAGAAATATTTTGAGGTACTTGCAGTCTTGCACAATATGAACTTATGTCGTATGGCACTAAATTTGGTTTGTCAGAGACGTTTGTTATAGGACTAGTGCTTTAATGAATTCTTTGAATACTAATGCTTTTCCTTTATTATTAAAGTGTCAACTCTGTAAAAAAAAATCCATCAAATTTATAAGGAAGTCAGATCCGTACATGGTTTAAAGGGATTAGCGGATGGTTTAACTGTTGAAACGAATGGTATAAAAATAAATATGAATATTTAATTAAACGCCTTTATAATACGCCGATATAATCGGACCACTCCATGAACTACGACTACTTAAACAAATATAAAATACTATCTCTATCACTCCGAAAGTGTGTGTAGAAACTAAATTTTAAATTTGGATTTTTTCGATACAAGTGCTCTAATAACCTATTTCACAAGTGTATTAAAAGCTATTTTGTGTAATTCTGAAAAAATACCAGTTAATTGATAATGAAAAATAAAAACAGTATAAAAATGTAAAAACACGGTCGATAAGCATTATTAAATATGCCGGCTCTAGTGTTTAATAATGCCTTTTCTTATCGACCTAGTTGTATAAATAACTGTTATGTCTGACAAACGTACTTGTAGAGCATTCCTTATAACATCCTTTAAAACCTTGATCACGAAGCTGCCTATAATTGGTTATTCTTTGGACAATGTAAATAATAGGGTCGTTGAATAATAGACACAGTAAAATCTACTTCGTTTATAGAGATGCTTCTTGTAGAAATGTGAGCTATTATAGCCTCGAGTGTTGTTAACCCAACATAATAAAATATTTATATAGCGTAAAAGCTATTTTCGCGAAGGATTCATAAAAATTCAAGATTTCGATTAAATAAAATAGTTAAGCGAAATTTGAAAATTGGTAAACAATTTACACACTTTATTTGCCTTTTTTCAAAGTCAGATTAGTCATAGCCAGAGTTATTTAAATTGACTTTAATGTACTATAAATAAAAGTTCCATTCAATGTGTTATAATATTCAAATCAGGTTACAATCTATACTATCCAATCAGATTTTGTCGATTACTTCCGCAAATAATAAAATTATTAGCCGCGATTTAAGAAATTTAGTCTTAATTCTCTCATCCGGGATAAATGAAACCGCCAGAATAAGGAGCTTCTTCTGTACATACAAATACTATGCAATACGAATATGTCAATATACGTATAAATAAAACATAAATATTTTGTAAAGAGTATTTAATACATCATCTATACAATAAAGAAATCACCCATTGCTTTCTTTTAAAGAACGTTTATTGTTTTTGAATATTAATATGAAACTCCATATAATATATAAGTTATTTTCGTTAAAATGAATTTCAATTTGTTAAATTGCAAATATGCAATATAGACCATTTTCTACTGCTAAAATCCATATCCTGTCCTAAAACAGAGTAAATCTGAGATTCAAAGAGCCATAACTCTTCAGGTTAATCGTCAATAAATAACGTGCCAAATGAAATTTAAATCTTCGATTTTACGTATCCTTGGACAATTTATTGCAACCAATTAATTCTGCTTATTCAAATGCGAATTCGAACAGGAATCGGTTTCGCAAAAGGATTTTTTACACTCAGCCAGCTCAACAAATTAAGGAATTAAATAGTCATTTGCAACTTTGGTTTAGCGGAAAAACTCGCGAGCGATAATTTTTAGATTTATGCTAGTTCTAACCCAAACGGGGATTAGTTTCTTGTGTGGCTGGTTGGTGGATGGTGTGTCAGTGGCAGAAATATTGCAGATTTTTTATTGGACTACATCAATTCATCACTGAGAATTAAAAATGGCTATAAATAACCTCCGTAAATTATCGGAACTAGGTTTGATGAATAGTATAACCATTGTGATTTGAGGCTAAAATAAATTCCAAGGGATGGTTAAGGTTTACTTTCATCGCTTCATTGGGTCAGCAAATAATCTCCGCAATTAAATTGAGGTAAACGGACGTCTCTAAATGGGCAATTTAAAGCGCCAAATTGTACGATAAGGGAGGATGTAATGCATCAAAAATTACACTTTAGATTAGCCTAATAGGGATTATATCGCCGTTTAGATGATGAAATGGTGTAGCACTTCCCATTGGAAGGGCCTTACATCATAAGCTGAAAATTAATCTGATAATTTAAAATGAATTGCTTGGTGGATGTGGATACTGCTTACTATTACTTACTCGTTCCAATGGAATTGTCGATAAACAATTTAATTCATCCGACTGATCAATTAATAGTTTAATCGATTGATTATTTTACTTTAATAAATTAAAATTGATCTATCTAAGTAATACTGTAAAGCAAATATGCAAAGAATTTAACAATTGAAATAATTATTTATACAACAAGGTCGATAAGATAAGTCATTATCAAACACAAGGGTTGTTTTAAGCCACGAGCGTAGCGAGGGCCTAAAAGTAGGCCCTGGTGTTTAATAATGCTTATCGACGTGTTTTATAAAGCATATAATAACGACTTTGACAGAGCAAAATTGAGTGTCATAATATCAATATTAAGCAACAAAATGCATAATAATTATTTATACAACTAGGTTGATAGGAAGAGGCATTATTAAATGCTTAGGTTTTATAGAAGGCCAGCGTGTTTAATAATGCTTTTTGCACTCCCGTATCGAAACATACGG
>JXOV01023280.1:0-14512 GCA_001014945.1 Clogmia albipunctata
AAATAATCATTGCCAAATGTCGGTTGGGAAAGTTTAAACATTTTGTGGACATTTTAAGGTTTTTCTCCTTGACTCGCTCACACACTAGAGTGATAATTGCTCGCGATATTTCGTAAAGCTTCTGAGTTTCATCGAACTCAATAACTAAGGTTTTTATTGGCATTTTTAAATAAATATTAGCAATAATTTAAAAATGACAATAAACATTAAATTGTCTTAAAACCAGAAAAGTAAAGGCTTTGAAGCTAATTTTCAATTTAATGGACGATGCCCCGATTAACAGTAATGAAAAAACTGTAGTTTTCCCCATAGAGAACAGGGCCTTATCAATTATATTGTCTTATGTCACATCACGAAACAAGAAAGCTTTTAATTTATATCTTAAAAATACAATATAACTAATGATTAGGGGAAGTATGTACAAAAGGGCATGGTAGTTTGTTTTTGGATCATAATTCTTTCTGGGTAGCACACAACAACCCCATATTATACAGTAATCATGTTTGGTTATCAATTTATTAAAATTAATATCCAATTATTGCAAAAAATGAGCAGAAACAAAGTTAAACAGCTTTAAACATCGGCGAAGATCTTAAGAGTATAAACGTAAACATTTCTCTTCATTATAAAAATAAGTATTAGGAAAATTTCGACTTCGATATTGTCTGGTCTCTAGGACTGACGATGAGTTGAGTGCTTAGAATTTCTGGGCATTTTGGCCTATGGACGAAATATGTACGGTTTAATTAGATAAATACCACTAATTGACAAAATTAGAGGAATGCCATTTTTTTCAACTACAAATAAAAAAAATACTTCTTGAACAGATCGTCACATTACTCAATTACAGAAAATCCATCTCGTTGGTGACGTTTCATCGCTTCTCAGATAAAAATGTCCCAAATTATGCCTTATTGTTAAATAAAGTTGATAATTAATGAATATGTGATACATATTGGAAATCTTCTAGCTTATTACAGAAGTGGAGGAGGGGAGACAAGAGCGAATCCTATTAACCAAGTTCTATACACTTAAATTATACTGAATGAAAGAAATTGGATCATGCTCTGAAGATTTGGACTCAATTAAAAACGAAACCAGTGGGTTAACTCGGAAAGCGTATCAGCTGACATAAAAGTACAGGCCGGAAAAAAGTTCGGATAACAATTCTCAGAGGTCAGAGACAAGTGCGCGAAGAGTTTCCAACCACGACCAATCCGCTTAAAGTGCTATACGTCCAGTAGTAAATTGGTTTCTGTTGGAATATTTAAAGCAATGGGATTTTTTAGAAAAAGAAGAAACGGACCCTGACTCAAGTATAAGTAAAAGTGTGTAAAAATTTGGGATTAGACTAATCAGATCTGATTCTGGAAGACAAAGCCCGGATCGCCACTGATTTAAATACGATATTATATAGTGTGAATATGTTAAAAAAATATAACTGAAATAAAGGGCTCTTTATGTGTGACTTTCATCTTGATCCTAAATAAATGTATTAAACCACCATTACACCAATCCCCACATCTCTTATTTACTTTTTTCAAATATGAAGTTTTTATTTATTCTAATTTGACATTAAAATGCCGAGCTTTCCACAAAACATGTATTTATTTTCAATATATTCATGTATTTTATTACAGCAGAAAATATTTTCGGCGAAATAACAAAAACGTATTGCTTTATGAAATTTTCAGTACAAAATTAAAATTGAAGTTGGTAAATCTCTAAAAACTTTATATATTTCTTAAATATTAATTTGTTTCTGGTATTAATTACTTAATTTACAAAGAATCGACTCTTTGGCATAAACGGACTTCTCATGATAATTCACTGAATGCGGTGGGTTTGACGATATATTTTCTGTTACATATGTGATTTTATTTTACCCTTTGTTAACATTGTTTGAATACAGTCATTCCGTTGTCTAATATTTATTACTTTGATAAATCGTAACATTTTTATATATTTTATTTGAGATTTAATTGTTTGTTTGATTTTTAGTTTAACAAAAAATCTTTGGCTTTAAAACTTTAAAACTGATTGTACTAGGTAAAATGATTTAATTTGTGCCTAAGATAATGAATGTTAGTTGAGTTTCGCTTCTGGCTTCATTGCGCTCATGTTAATTTCACTAGAAGCGTTGGAGTGAACCTGAGCTGGAACAGCATCGTGGGTTATACGCCGACATTTCCATGGAATTGCGAAAAATGGACAGCAGGTCTGGAAAAAAAACAAAAAACGAGTATATCTCTCAAGTTATTTAACTGCTAATACTACGACTTTACTCTTAGAGTTTTTCGAAATGCTGCTCTAAATTCGCGATTAAAGTAAGCGTAGATAAGAGGATTAAGAGCTGAATTGAAGTATCCAATCCAAAAGACAACGCCCACTACAACTCGAGGAGCAATGCAACTGGTCCCACAAACCGATGTTATCAAATACCTGTAAATATAATAAAAAAAAATATTTTTGGTATTTATCATTTTTTCTATGTTGATCAAATAAAAGTTCGTGAAATTGTTAAAAGTTTTTTGTATTTTAAATAATATTTTAGACTTTTGGTTTACATTTCTGTAGATAAGTAGTAAAGTAATTTTAACGACCTTGTTTGTAGTATAGATAAGACATTAAAAAACATTACTTTTCTTGAAAAGTCACGAGTATAGCGCGTATTTTAAAATCAGTAAGTAGTAGCTTACGATGGACAAAACGTTTAACTTTAAATTTCTAACATTTTTGCTGCAATAAAGCATTGATTAAAAAAACCCCATGAACTAATTTAAAGACCTCATAATACTTATTTAGACAACAAGGTCGATAAGATAGGACATTATTAAATACAATGGTTGGTTTAAGCCACGATCGTAGCGAGTGCCTTATAGAAGGCCCGAGTGTATAATAATGTTATCGACCTTGTTTTATACAAAATTTTATGCATTTTCAAATAAATTAACACAAAAATTAAAAAAAACTTTGTTGTCTGCCTGACATTGTTTTCTATTTCTTTTCTAATTCTAAGATAAAATGTAGAAAGCAATATCCTGCTTCTCTTTCTTTCACATAGGAAATATTATCCGTTAATGCATTGTTTTAAATTTAAAAAGACGGAAAACAGTTGATTTAAAATTAATTTGTACTTATTTAAATTTAAACCATCCGGTAAAGCAGTCAAAACAGATAAATACATCCGCAAATAAAGTATATAAATAAATTTGATCGATTTCATTCACGGAGCTCACACATTAATAATAAAGAAAAAGCACACGTGCTTTATAGAATTCTTTAACGAACTTTTGCTATAATAACGACTTTGATAGAACAAGTAAGAGTGTCATAATACCAATTTTAAGCTACAAAAATGCATAAAATTATTTAATATGATTTCATTTAAATTGAATCAACAGTGGCTAAAAAAACTTATACCATAGAAAGAACGGAAGCCAACAAAGAAGAAAAGCGCTCATGATGATTCCTAATGTTCTAGCTGCTTTTCGCTCTCGTTTCATTTTATTAGATGTTGCGATCGGCTCAACGGTCATGTTCTGCCCAGAAACAGCGATGCCGTTAATTTGCAAGTGCTTGTCGAGAAGAAGAGCAGCGACTTTTGAACGGTAGAGCATTCGTTCTTGGCGATCTGCTTCCTGGTAGATTTTACAATACATTATGATCATTACCACCCCGGGTATCCAGAAGCTGACCGAAGAACTGATCAAAGCATAGTATGTATTTACTCGAAACTCGCAAACCTAAAACAAAAAAAGACACTGAATTGAATTAAGGATTTAAGATCATTACTGTTTTCCAGTACTTCAGTGTCATAAAAACTGTTTTAATCAATAAATTATTTTAGCAAACTTTTCTATAATAATTTAATGATTAAAACAATCTGAAAAATTTTGTTGTTATATGTACTGGGGGTGTATTGTGTAACGTTGTCGTCTGGTATCATCTGAACTAATATTTTTAAAAAATTGTGCCTGGGTTCCTTTTAGTTCGTACAAAACACACCCAGTTTATAATAATTTTTTATTTTTGTTCAATTTTCTAATAACAAAGATTTCTTTTATACATTCATAACTAATGAAATAATTTGAGTTGTTTATAAATTTTCATATTTCATTAATAATAATAAAATAAACACAAATGGGAAATTTCTAATTCAAATTATAAGAAGAAATGTATCGGTCGAATTACTAATAGATTGAATCAATACAGTAAAAGTTCCTTATTTGCGGAAATCGATCCGTAAAAATACATAGATTCTAACCATACTGAATTATTATCCAATAAGTTACCGATCATTATATAGTTCTTATTGATGGAATAGAATTTTTGTTTTGACCCGTTGGAAAACTACAAAAACTCAAAAATTAATGACTAATTTATCACAAATTTTATAACAAAGCTATAATAGTTATTTAGACAACAAAGTCGATAAGCCTTAAAGAAGGCTCGAGTGCTTGATGGATTTCTTTCACCGAGGTCACTCTTTTATAATAATGAAAAAGCCCTAGTGACATAATATCAATTTAAAGCAACAAAATTGCATTAAACGATGGAATAAGCTTCGACTACTGCTTAAGCCAAATATTAATTTTTTTTAAATACATTTTCCCAATCAACTAATTGATTTGAAGAAAATGAAGAACTATTATGATTAATAAAAACAAATAATATAAAAAATTTAAAACTTTTAAAAACATAATAATAATAGTGTGAATAATCCATCAATAATAATGATTTGAAAGAAATATTTTTTTTTTGTAATACATCTTAGAATCCATCTGCATTTTGAATAAAAAATGATTGTTAAGTAAACATAAACATACATAAGGATGGTGACGGAGAAAGTCGAGATTGTCTTGGGTCGTATACCAGCCAAGAAATATTGGCAGAAATGATAGAAGAGCTGGAGAAAGCCACACAACCACGAGCATGAACAAAACCTGAAAATGGGAGAGAATTTGTTCAAAAATTTATAATAACAAAATAAAACCGGATTGCCTACCTTTGAAGATGTCATTATTAGTGGATAGTCTAAGGGCTGTACAATTGCGTAAAATCTGAAAATTTAATTTTGGTTTAAATGTATATGTGTAGTGCGAAAATAATTAAAATCATTTTGGTAATTCCTATGAAATTTTCAGAAATAAATAATATCAATTGATTTTACAGATATAATGAAATAAAAATACTACATTGTGAATTAATAAAATTAATAAATAAGATAAAAAAGATACTTTAGTCAAAATATTTTATTAAATTATTTTTGCACTCCCGTATCGAAACATACGGTTTTCGATATCCATTTTAGTATCATAATGTTTCACTAAATGGAACTCAGTGAAAATTTTGAATTTTTATTTCACTAGTGAAAAAAATGTCAACAAATTTGTCTCAAAGTCAAGATTTTGTCGCCATTGTTGCTCATTTACTACATAAAATATTGGTCTCGGATATGCCATACGACCGTGCCTATATTTCAAATTAATTAATGTTTCCTGTTTTAAAAAATTTAATTTTTACCGTTTCAACAGCCATCTGCAAATAATTTGGATACTTTTGTTCGATATTTTGCACATTACGTAAATATCAGAGATAAACCTGCTTTACGGGAATGTAAGTTAATTATAGTAATAGTCTTATATTGCTTTAAATAGAAATTGATTTTCCATAAATTAAAGCAACCAAATGTTCCATGTCACAATAAAATAGGCATTTGCCTTATGACCAAGTAGTTAAGAGGAATTCCAAACGTTAACGGTAACTTTACAATTTAAGATTTCACTTAAAACATTTGTGAAACATGTCAATTTTTAAATTTTTCTTATAAATAATGAAATTAAGGTTAACGGTTACTTCACAAGTTAACATTACACTTGAAACTTGTAAATTTTTAATTTATCCTTGTAAATAATGAAACTTAATGCGAAATTGTAAAAATTTCACTACTCATGAATGGAGTGCAAAAAACTTTATAACCTGCCCGGGTGTAAAGTCCTGTTTTTTAATTCAAAAACGATGAAACACTCGCTTTCGCCTCGAATGTTTCACACTCGTTAAAAACAGTTGATTTTACCCCCTTGTAGCACAAATAACTACTTTTTCTTAAAATCAAGTAAAAATAGAGATCAGAAATATAAATAAATACTTATATATAAAAATAAATAAATTTAACAAAGTTATTAACAACTGACTTCTAAATGAAAAGGACCAATTTGATAAAAATATGTAGATATTTTACACATGATATGCTTTTATGACATAAGTAAGCACTGGTGTTTGAATTTTCTATTTTTATAATTTATAATTATTGCTGACACACAAATAGTGCTCATTTTGTTCTTCAAAGGAATAAAAGATATATAAAATACGACCAATCGAAATACTGGTAATAAATTTTTAAAATAATTTCACAAACACTAATACCAGTGACCAACTAATAGTCTTCAAAATAGTTTTAATATTACTAACCCAAAAACTTGATACAAAACTTTTAGTTTCAAAAATTTCTTACCTATCCACCGATATACAGCATAAATGCAAAATACTAGCTGTAGAAAAATAAACATCAAGACTATTCCAAACATTACACATAATGGGTCCGAATAACCATTCACCAAACATTTCTACTGAAGCGTTGAAAGTCATTGCGCACAATGCAACCTGCAAATAATATCAAGTTTAATTGTAGATATACTAGATTTAAATATAATAAAATAAAAGAACAATTTAGTTTTGAGTAAAATATAAAGTTTATGTTTGGAATGTTGATTGTGTTCTTCTTTTATATTCAGTTTCTGTAAATTGTTTATTTTATGTATTAATATTGTTAAGCGTATCAACTATATTGATAGATCACTTTATATAAAAAGTTCAAAATGTATTGATCTTTCTTATTAACGTTTTGGTAATTTTAAAACCCCTTAATGACATGCATGGCAAATTATATCTATTGAATTATTGATTCCATTTATAAAACCGTAAATTATAATATAAATACTAAAATGATTCCCAATATAAAAAAGATACAAATTTTTAATTTTGTTTATTTAAAAAACCCCGAGAGGGCCGCGGTTCGAGCCCTGATCAGACCGTAATTTTTTTCGTTCGAATTTCATTACTCGTTTTCACCAAATATTCTGTGATTAATATTTGTTTAAAATAAATTTAACAAAAAATAATACCCCGGCCTCAAAATTCGAGCAACCAATGTCGTCAACATTATTTGCTCGAATTTAGACAGGGTTTCAAAGCTTGAATGGAATGCATAGAAACGAAGAGATAAACCGGATCTTTCCAATACTAGTAATTTGCTGCTGTTCAAGGAACGGATACAGATGAAAGTGTGAAAGGGATGGTCTTCTTCGTAGTATGTATGGTCTGTTTCGGTGGCAAAAACCTGTTGATGAATACGCTCTATATATAATCATTTGTTCGTGGTGCTAATCACATCACAACAAATAATGATTTGTAAAAACATGCTATTCAATTGTCAATTGTGGAAGATTGGCAATTGAATGGATAGGGCATTTGATAACTCCGATTACGTAAAACCAATTGGTTAGACCTAGACCGGTAACGGTTGATGAGTCGTAGAAGAAGAAGAAAGTATAAATTGTATACAATTTACATGTTTTTTTACAAAACCCAAATTTTTATACCCTGCAAAAATCAAAAGAGAAACGAGATGTGTAACTTACTAGCATATCAGCTAGGGCCAGCGATACGACAAAGTAGTTGGTTATTACTCTGTAAATAAAGATAACCATTTCAATTCACGATTAATAAACGGAAGCCAGAGGGTGAATGGAAATTACCTGAGTTTCCGATGCCGCATAACCGACACAATGACCAAAAGATTGCCAAAAATGGCAGCCACTATAATGAAACAGATGATGAAGCTTTTTACAACAAAGAGAATCTCCTCTACTGGAAAGTTTGATAAGGCGTCCATCGGCGATATTGTCGTATAAGGAGTTCGATAGGTGATGAACGATATGTGGGAAGAACCTAAAAATTTTATAAAATATTTTATCCATTTTCATAAGCAAACAAAATAATTTTATATTATTGTGACCTATAGATGTGCATTAGAATGTGTGACACTACGAAGAATAATCAATTCAAAATTTAGAATTTAAAAAGTAGTAAAAATTTATCGAATGTATTAACTAGTTTGGTGTAATTTTGATCAATCCTTAGAAAATTCATTTTATATTTGAATACAAATTGATAATTAATTTGTGTCTTTATCAATATTAATTGTAATTTATTAGTGAGATTTTTTGCATTAATATTTTTTTTAATGAACAAATATTATTATTCTGAATTCCTACATCAATTTTTGATATTCTGACAGTCAAAACTGTAAGAACTATTACCCTTGAAATTCCATTTCAAAGTATATGTATAAAACGGAACCGAATCGAATTAAATTTTGACATGCTATATAAAACTGTCAAATGTTATTCGCCAAATTTAGTGTTGGTTAAGTGATCAAAATATTCGGACCAGTTCAAGTAGACATTGTTGAGTACCGCTCGAGGTATAACCACGAACTGAATGATCTCATCAATGGACATTATATAAGAAGGTTCGTTAAGAGGAAGACCGAGAAGAAGATGGCTGGATACAGTTGAGGAGGATCTCGGTCTTATGAGGGTTACAAGTTACCGAACTACCGCCCTGAATAGGGACATCTGGAGGCAAAATTCGCTCCGAGTTGTAAGTGACAGAAGAAGAAGACGTGATCAAAATATGGAAACCACTCCTCATTCATCTGCACGACCCTTAACAAATTGGAATATAATAATGGATCGAAACACTTAACTTGGTGTATTTTATTTCTGTAAAAATCATCAATTTCTCTTAATTAATTAATTAATTTTTCTATTAGTTTTAATTTGAAAAAGTGTTATTATAATTATTTTTTTAGACTGATCTTACTCTTTAAATTGATATATCAAATTAGAAAAATTTACATTGTAAACGAAAATTCAAATTTGTTTGGAGGATAACTCATTTCTTAAGTTTTTTAACAGTGGTAAGAGGTTTTTTAACCTCTTACCATTACCTTATGAAATAATAAAGAATGATTTTGTACATGACATTTCCCCTTTCAATTTCGGTGAATGGCATGGGTGCTAATGGCAGCTTATATGTAACATTTTATTGACTACGAACGGCTTCAAATAATAATATGGTGAATTAAACACAGGATCAAGCTTTTCGGTTTTTTATCAACTCCAGAAGAAGTTCTTGTCTATTATAAACGAAAGCACTTAAGGTTTCAAGCAAGGAAACAAAGTTTTATTCATTTATCGCCAAATTCAATACAATATTTATTCTACTGAAGCTTGACAACCATAACTTTAGTTTTAAAATCGTTTAGGACACAAATTTTTAACAGAAAAGCTTTCTCAATGTTTTTGATTTTTTTCCAAAAGATTATATTTTTCGATGCAAAATACATAATCAATTACTATTTTTCAATGTCATAGACTATAAAATAAAATACCTTCTCCCTGATGAACACATAGTATGATAATAAATTGTCCAAGTGTACGAGTTACTGGTTTGTCCTACATGAAACTTTACACATAAAACCAAAATTTACAAACACTATAAATTTGATCCTTTTCAATATTGTTAATTGAAACAAACTACATTTTAAATTATAAACTATTTATAAGCCGTAATTTGTATGATTGAATATTTAATGTATTCTGTGCTCCAGATGCTTAAGAACTTTATAAGTGATACAAAGAAACAGGGACCTTCAAAGTAATTTCATAAATGTAAAACATATTGTAATCTATAAGTGTTAAATTAGTCTATTTTTTATAATTATTTTCCCACTACATTCCAGTAAGGAACTTGGGGTAGTCTCAACCTTAGCCAACGGGTGTAAGACTTCTCATGACTTTCCTTCAGGTTAATTATTAGTCAATTAATAGTATCTATACTAGATCAGTTGTCAGCGGATCCAGTCAAACCGCCCATTTTTTTTGGTGCCTCATTTCTTATAATTTGCTGTAAATATTATTTCGCAATGTTATTGATATACACATATGAAAAATATTTCGTGCTAGAGAAATATTCGTCCGGGATTTGACCCCAAAACCTCGAGCAGGCAGTCTGGTGCTGATTATTAAGAGGCAGATAAGTCTATTTTTACAGATTATAAAAAACTTTAGTATCTTTTGTGGATTACATTTTTAAGGTATTCCGGGAAGCATATGCTTGAAACTTGCTTTGGAAAGCCCTTATGAAAATTTAAGATTTGCTTCATATTATTGATTAGTTTATATAGTAAGTGATTTTTATATGGTTTTGTGATAAGATATTAGTAGTAAAAGTCTGGATTTGTGATAGAAGAAATAGTTGTACTGTAGCCTCTTGTGTTTACAGTAAAGTAAAAAGTGTCTTTCTTGGAGTTATTCTCGGTTTAAAATTTACTTTAAAACCTCTTAAGGGCTAACCATTTTTGAATTTCGCTTAAAATTATTACTTAAGGCTTGCTTATAATTAGAGGTAAATATTTTTTGCATCAAATAACTTATTTTATAAAAATGTTTTGGTTTGAATGTCCTTTTAAATCGTGTATCTTATATGGATCCCTTAATTTCCGAGTAAGAATATTTTCATTTTGAGCGAACATTTTAATTAAAATAAAATTTGTAAAATTTTTCATATATTACATTATCTTTGTAAATAAAGTCAATAAGCTTTAAATGAATTTTTAAGTAGTTTTTAAAAATCGCCTTGAGAAATAGAGGACCAATAATGACCAAGTATATTTTAAATGAAAATTTTAATCACTAGTTCTAAACCGCGTTGAAAAACAACGTAAAGAAATAATAATATTAAAATTCTATTTGTACACGACACCAATACTAATGCAAATAAATGGATTTAAATTTTGGTAAAACTCAATTTTAAGAAGGTTTACTATAAAATCTGACAACTGCCATTATTTTATTAGTGACACATCTTCCGGATTCTATATGCACAGTATTTTAAAGAAAAATTTCCATTTTAAATTTAATTAACAAATTCCAAAAATATTCCATTAGATGGCGAACGTGTCTATTCGGTAATTTCCATACACAATACATTTAAATCGGACGCAGTTTAAAACACAGTTGAAAACACAACAAACCGTCTTTTTTATATGAATTTAGCTTGCTGTGCTTCTAGGTGGCGCACGTTTACGGTTTTCGACAAATTTTCATCTTAATATTCTCTTTCCATATAAATCCATTTTTTATAATCTTGGCTTAACCAGATTGGGATTAATGAATAAAAAACTGTAAACCTCGAAATTCCAGGTTTTTCTATGTATAGTACTCACCAAATGTCGTGTAAAAATAATATTTAAGTAGAAAAACCCTATAATTTGACTTATATTAAATGACTGATGTCTTTGTAGCAAATAAAATTATAAAAAAATTACATTACAATAAAAGATATTGTTTAGGTAAACGATCCAAATTAACCGAGTCAATGTGTAAAATTTCATGTGGGACATTCGACTAATTTATTGTACCAGTTTTGATTCTAGATAAATCTACTATTTTTTAAAAATTATCATTAAGTTTTCATTTCAGTCAATCACACCATTTTCTGGAATGAAGATCGGATTTCGACACATTAATATGTTAATACTGATTTCAAATATTCCAATTTTTTCTATACACTTTGGATTGGGGTTTTCAAAAGAGCAACATTAAAAAAGACACTTGGTGATGACAGGTCTGTAGAAAAAGTATTGATTTTAAAGTAATAAAATATAAATCCAAAACGTTTCTTATTGTAAAAATTCAAAAACTGTTTTAATTAAAAATAGGCACATTGAATATAATACATACGAGTATATCTGACCTGTCCTTGCATTACAACTACGTATATTATGTGCAAGTAAAAGCAAGAGAGACAAAAGTTATAATTTTTAAAGTAGGGACTTAGGCAATCCAAATGCTGTTCCATCAAATCGACGTATTTAAACAACGTGAAATTTAATTAAACAAATTGCCAACATACGAACCAGTATAAGGACTGCTGCTGAAACTGTTTTGATTGGTGGGCGGCATTTCGCTGGTTAAGCTTCGCCGTGACTTCCACTCGAAACCCATTGTGAAATTTATGCCGCCAATTCGATCGGGACTCGTTGTCGGAATCCTCAGATTGTCTCGTACTGCCATCCTACAACAACAGTCTATAACGTATTTTTAAACAATTATTTTTACGGCGTTTAAACGCCTTTTATCAAATAGCTCTATTTCCATGAGCACTTCAATTTTCCTGAAATTGTTCTGCAGTGAATAAGAAGAATGGCTACTTTCAACTTTATCCATTAAAACTGCTTTCTTATTCCGACACTCATATACCTGGAAAAATAATGAAAGATACAATAAAGTTATTAATATTTATAAATAAAATATAGGAGAAGCAAAATTTATTATTTATTAAATTGAAAATTTCCGCCATGATTTAAATAAAAAATGAACTGTTCAGATTCTTATTTTGTGAAAAATAATATTTCTTAATAAATAACTTTACTAAATCTTACCACACTGAGATGTATTGTGTTAAACAATAACATTAGTTTTTTTTGTTTTTAAATGTTAGTAATTTAGGTTTGTTTTAATAAAAAATGATTTTATTAAAAAAATATATAAATTCTTACGGAACACCCTATTTGTAATTTGTCACGTCTATTGATTGTATTGTAATGTTCATTTTACATTTAATAAATAGTTGGAATTTAGAACTTGAACAGAGAAGGACTTTTAAATTGCTGTTTTCAGGATAGTGTAATTTGGCAAACTTGGATGGGAATTATCTTATTTTTTAATAGCTGAGATTACAACATACATTTTAATCTCAACAATAATTACAATTAAGGGAAATATGTACAAAATGGCATAGAGGGTGTTTTTGGATTTTGGTTATTTTTAGTTCGATATCATGTAACCCAAATCACTTTAGCTATCCTGCCAAAATTTGAACGCATTCAGTCCATGCGTCTTAGTGCCAGGACCCTCAGAAATTTTTCCAGCGAAATGAGTTTTTATTTACATTCAGATCATTTGAACATACTGGAAGAGTTTCGCTAATTTACATATTATCCTGGTGCCAATTTTATCCATGAAGGATTCATCTTTGTCTTAAAATAAGATTTTCTAGAAAAAAAATTATATTTATATTTTTCTTTAAATTTTTTTTCTTTCAAAATGATATATGGACAAAATGGCATACTTCTCATTTTGTCAATTAGTGGTATTTATCTAATTAAACCGGACATATTTTGTCCATAGATAGCCAAAATACCCAGAAATTATAAGAACTCAACTCATCGTCAGTCGTGGAGACAAGACAATATCAAAGTCGACATTTTCCTAAAACTTCTCGTTATAATGAAGAGAAATGTTCACCCTTTTGCGAGATCTAGACCCGGAAGAGGCTGGTAAATTTGTGACTTTGGGTTTACAGTTCTTGGACATACGTTCCTAGACGAACACAGGGTTTTGTTTGCAAATTATGTCAATATTTTCATCGAATTTGGAAGTATGCCATTTTATCCATACGGTTTTAAAAAAACGATTTTCGCCAACTTGTGTTTAAAGCTGTTTAATTTTGTTTCTGATAATTTTTTGCAACAATTGGATATTAACTTTAATAAATAAAAATGTCTAATTAAAAAAATGGTTTTTAAACTCCCTTGGGACACGAGAATTGCGACTGTTCATTCATCAGCAAATGTTTATTAAAGACAAAATTTATAAAAGATCATCGAAATTTCTAGAAAAATGTAGAACAGTAGACAATGATCTAATCATTAATCTGCCACCTTAAAATATAAATACGTAAACAGCTTTTTAGTCTCTTTCTTCTTTCTTTTCTAATCAATTATTTTTATCTTTTTTTTAATTCATCATGGATCAAAACAAACAATTATCACATAATCATTTATTAAAACAATTTTAAATGTTAACAAAATCTTAATTTCCCAAACTATGTTAGCAAAACCAGTTAGGTAGCTTATTTATTAATAATTTCTGTAAACAATATATTGTAATACATATTTCTTAACTGAATTAATTATTATCGATCTATTTATCTTTCATAAATAAATAACCAAACATGATTACTGTATAATATGGCGTTGTTGTGTGCAACCCATAAGGAAGTATGGTCCAAAAACTATGTCATTTTGTACATACTTCCCCTACATTTTAACAACATATTATATAATTAAAAATATTTTAATTTTAAATTTGATTTATACAGAAAATGCTAGAAAATAGTGTGATCAACTTTTGGCGCTTAGTCGTTTTTTATGTTTTGTTCTTATTGTATGAATTATGTTGCTAATGTAATGAATGTATTACTTAATATATCAAATTAGTGAATATAAAATTTTAATATGAAACACCTTGTATGTCGCTGATTGGCGTTTGCTAATTTTACTCTAGTACATACAAATGCAAATTATAAAACATGAACA
>JXOV01023303.1:0-11835 GCA_001014945.1 Clogmia albipunctata
CGCCGTTTATGCCATTTTCAAACGTCAACTGTCGTAAGTGTATCAATCAACCGAGTTACTTGTGGTCAGAGAAAAAAGATGACGATTTTAAATGGAAAATACCGTGGAAAATAGTGCATTTTCGCCCAAACCAGTGTAAATAAGTGCTCCATTTTATAATCCAAGTGTGCAGCCGTGTGTGGAGCGGCTATTTATTGTGATATTTGTAGTTTTTCGAGGCGGAGAAGAAAAGTGTGTGTGCTTGTGTGTATGTGAAAAAATGAAGTTTTTTTGAGAACGAATTTTCTGGCCAAACAAAGCGTCGCCAAATAAGTGTTTGTGGAATTTCAAATGTTTCTACGCCCTATACGTGATCCTAGTGTGCATTGGTTCGATTTTCGTGCAGTTTGGGCCAATAAAATGGGATTTTAAGTTGGCCACCACCGTTCTTCTTCTTGTTCATCGCCGTTTCGTTCTCGCTGCTGTTATCCATCCATATTCAAGACCCCGCATTGGATTAACCGTTTCGGATTTACAACTGTTCATCTCTCCTCTCTACCAACAGTAGCACAATCACCAATTTGCCGGGGCCCGTGTTTCACCAAAATTGAGGCGCGTTGCAAGGAGCCAGCCAGCCAATTGGCTGAACAAGTGTGAGTATCTTCGGAAATGTGTGAAGGAAAACAAAAACCGAACGACTCGAGCTTCCGTTAAGCTTTNCAGCTTTCGGGGGCTCTGAATTTTGTGTGTGCAATTCGATTATATAGTATACTTTCGACGCCGCGTCTACCGNAAAATTGAGGCGCGTTGCAAGGAGCCAGCCAGCCAATTGGCTGAACAAGTGTGAGTATCTTCGGAAATGTGTGAAGGAAAACAAAAACCGAACGACTCGAGCTTCCGTTAAGCTTTCGGGGCTCTAAATTTTGTGTGTGCAATTCGATTATATAGTATACTTTCGACGCCGCGTCTACCGTTCTTGGACCAGGGCAGAAAGACGACTTTTAGTTTCCGCCGTCCGTCCGTCCATCCATTCGTGGTCGGGCCGTGAATCGGCAATGTTTTGTGTGGTGCCGTTCCAAAGCAGCAGCAGCAGCACCAAAGCAATCGCTGACTACTACGTCATATTTTCCACTCTTGTATGTGTGTGTCGAGTGTTTTGCTCCACAAAAAGCGTGTCTTTTTGTTGGAGCTCGTCGGAGGCACACCACCTCTCCGGCCCCCATTGTTTGTGGCTGCTCTGCCGCTGCTGCTGTTGAGTAACAATACATAATTGTTGCCCTCGTCTCTTTAGAATCTCCAAATTTGTGTGAAGATATCGACGGGTTTACACACCGTCATTCAAAGATGGCCAAGTCAAAGGTTACTATAATTGGTATTTGTTAGCGTTGCCCGTTGTTTTTCGGGAGAAATTCAATCCAAGTAAGCCATTTAACTTTTGTTATTACTTTTAGTGAGAATCAAACAAGAGACTCAGGGAAAGAAGAACCTTGACCAGAGACACCGCTGTCACTCTGCTGTTGCTGCTGCTGCATAGGGCCAAGACGAAACACAATACACCGAGACGAATCGGGCGTAATTCAGCGTAAAATCCTGTTATATATTGTCGCATTTATGGCCATTCATGCAAGCAGAGAAGGCTGTTTCAAGATAAATTGGTGTGTCTGTCTCCTCACTGTGAAAGAAGGACAAAAATAGACAAAGATGGGAACATTGGCACAATAGGCTCGTAATCTTTAAGTTAAATTGATTCCAATACAAGTCAACTTTGAGTAATCCCATCGATTTTATTGGGCAAAACAAACAGTCTGCAATTATTTGAGTCAGGGCTGTTGTAGTAGGCTTTGATGAAGGGAAAAAAAGGACTTTACTTTCCTTTTATTTCTGAATTCGATTCCTATTACCCTAAAATTAAATTAGGATATTATTGTACAAGAAGAACAAAGCTAGAAGTTAATCTTTTATTTAGAATTTCTTAGACTGTTCTGCGCCACATCTTTGCCCCATTCTGGTGCTCATTCATCGTTGCAAAAACGATTAACCATTCGGATGTGTATCCGTTCCGTATCTGAGTGTGCCTGTGTGTTTGTGTACATTTTGTTGGATTATTTTTCTGGTATTTGCCGGATTATTGTTTCAATTTTTCGGGCGACGTCCAAAAGATGAAGAAAAATAAGAAGAAGAGGAGGACAACGACGAGACTTTTTTTTCGCTCGTCGGCCACCATCATAATAATAATAAGAAACAAACGAAAAAGTGTCGTCGTCGTGAGATAATCAGCAATATATTCCAAACGACGAAAAATATCAGCAAACGTGAACTGGAACCGTTTATTTTATTGTTATAGCAGCAGTGGGCAAGTCGACGATCGCGACGACGCTCTTTTGTTTTGCTAATATAACACACAAAACACAGCAGAGGAGAGCGGCGACACAGACACCGCTGCTGCTGCTACTTTTAAGAGGTTCGCGCTCGTCGTTTGTCGCTGTTCCCCATTTTGCAACTCGATGAGATTGATCTCGTCACTTCAGAGATTAAATATGTGCCATTCCGGTTTCAAGGTGTGTTTTGGTTTGTAGAGTGTGATCAGTGTTTTTGCCTACCTCTTTTTGCCCCGTCTGTTATGTGGTTCGACTCTAGTTTGTCCAAAAACATAACCTGATCTATGTCTTGTCTCGCAGCAATTCCGATCTAATCAAATCGAGTCCGGAGAAATAGATACCCGATTTCCGTAATTGAGTTATTTATTCATTCATCAAGTTTTTGCACAGTTTTAACGATTTTAACGTTTAATCTCTTAGTTTTTAAGTTTTAAGTGTTATAATTGACTTGCTTAACTCAATTCCGTTGACCTAAATTAATTCGTGAGAAACAATTTGGATTATTTTTTCCAATTTCGGAAATATTGTTGTGAACTTTTTAAAATGTTTTGAAAGATTATATTTTTATGGTTTTTTTGTAAAATATAGCTATGGTGGTGAGTTGTAAAAGTGTGTGATTTCTGACCAACTTTGCAATTCTCAAAAGCATTATATTTAATGCTCTATTTTCTAAAATACACTTTTTTAAACGTTTTCATAGTTTATTTTAGGGAATTTCGTTATTTATTTTCTAAGGAAGTGTTTTAGTTTTTAAATAGGTTTGATTTGATTGATAAGAATCATGATAATATTGTTAATTTTGTTATATTTTTTAAATAAAAATATTTGTAATATAAAAGTTCATTAGACAAATTGTACTTGAACAAAAATAGAATACATTTAGAGAAGATAATTTAGCTAATAAATAAATTAGTAATAATAAAAGTCTTGGTGTGAAACTGGCAATAATTTTCGCCTCACTAATTATTATCTATTTTAATTCGGTTATAGTAGGAATGGTTATGAATTTGCATAACAAAAAAGCGGCGGCTCCAGTCCAAAAATTGGGTTCGTTTAGAAATAATAATAAAATGATTCTATGGAGCTCTGAAAATGTGATTGAACTTAATGTGGCAGTAGACAATTTGCATAATTCGTTCAACAAAGTGTTTTTGTGTGTGGCTGCCTGCTTGTTTGCCTGTATGGATCCCTGTGATACCACCGCCAATTAAAATTCCACATTGAAACGCCACCAAAAACTATTACGCGTATGTACGATTGTCGGTTGACGGTTCTCGTAGTTGTTGTTTTTTATTTTCATTTTATTTGTATTTCTGGCGTGAGATGAAGAGGGCTTAAAGGCAGCATCAGTGGCTGGCTGGGATTGGAGGAGACGGAAGGTCTGTCAACTCAATTAGCACTCCCACAATGCTAATGCTAATTAAATTTTCCAGTCTATTCGCTTCCGGAATCGTTGCACGCAGCATCAGCGCCAAACACACAACAACTCCGAGATTGTTTTGAAAGGAGAGAGATGAATTTAATTTTTATTATTATTAATAAGTGTGTTTATTTGCCGCTTAGTTGGTTAGTGTGTTCCAATGTGCGAACAGTGCACTGCAGATCGCTATCTCGACAAACATGTCATTTTTTCGCAAATTAATACATTTGTTGACAGTTGCAGTCAGACGTGGAAAAAAAGTATTAAAATAATGCCACTGTAAACATATGACGAAGAGCTTTGAGGAGGCGGCATTGACCATTTACCTAAACCAGTTAGGACATCCGATATTTTTACCCGTTTCACTTACTCTATTTAATTTCATTCAGTGAAATATTTCTCTCAAATTACTCGAAGTCAAGGGTCGGTTGAGTACTTCGGTTTGTATTGCAGTTATTTATAGATTTTATTCTTGGTATGATTAGAAAAACGTAGAACATTACCGAAGCACGGTCAGATGGAAGGTCTAAATTAGAAATTTGAAATAAATATTTTGCCCATTTATATTTTTTATTTATTTTTGGCTTTTCTTTGGAATTGGTTATTAAATAACTAAAATTATAAATAAAAAACGTATCCGTCACAAACTTGGCGCTTTTTTACAAATTAAGCTATCACTTCATTTAGGCATTCATCTGACCGTGCTTCGGGAACGTTCTACAAGTAAAGGGTCAATTTACCATGTATTTTACTCATCTTATTACTTTTTCATTTCATCTTTTTCCTTCTTGAAAGGCTAATTTATTGTCCTCGCGGGAACTGTTTATTTTTATTATATCTGTGTTAAAATGTTTACAGGAATGTGTTTTCTATTGAAATTTTTTGGATTAGCAAATATAAAGTTTAATAAACATTTTAGTTGAAATTGTAATTTTATTTTTAATAATAAAGAATCGCCATAAAGAAAAAACGGCAAATTTTTGACTGGAATTATATTAATATTTTCTCACGACAAAAATGCTAGTTAATTACTTAAAATTAAAATTTTGTTAAAAATCAAATTTAAAGAAGGTTCATTAGAAAATCTTATTACTGCCATTATATTATTGAGAACACATCTTTAGCATCCTGTTTCAATCGTATTTAAAGAATAGAATTTCAATTTGAAAATCAAATGGCCTTTTAAGACGAGATTTGGTTGTAAATAAATGTGGACAAATTTCCAATACCGTGAATGAAGCAAGTTGGCTACTAGAATTGATTTTGAATTGGACTATGAAATTTCCAGTCACAAACACATTTAAAAAGAACGTTCTATTTTTTACCTGACAAATTTGTATGAAATTTGACTCTGGCCCTTCTATCAGGTTTAGCACAATTATATGATTGCATTGTAATCGTTTGCATTCCTCTCAACTTTAGACTGGAAAAGTCTGGTTCTAAAGTGTTAATTAGACATAACATAACAGAAAAACTTTAGATTTCTATTTATAATTCGAATTTGTAAGGAACAACCAGTTTTTTTTATTACTAAATTTGGAATATATTAGTTTTAAATGTATATTATTAGCTGAAGTGAATAAAAGATAGTGACAGTTAAAAGAAGGGAATTCAACCTCTCTTCTTTTCGATCATAGAGAAACTTCTTGTATGAATTATAGTCATAGCCTAAGATTGTGGGTCTAAAAACTTTGATATTATTAGCTGACCCTTTTTATTTATGGTTTTCTTGGTTCTTTTTTTGATTTCTGAAACGCCGACGCCACAATTTGCCGGTATTTTGATTTTGCAATCCACAATCTTGGTCTCTTTCCGAAGCCGAGTTTCCATTCTTATAATATATTTTCGTTCTTGGCACATTATTTTGGGCGGTTTTAGTGTGTGAAACCGACTCATTGTTGTTGCTGTGGAGCTGCTGAGGTCAATAATTCATAAATTGTGTAGAATAGCAATGAAAGCACATACATCTACAAGCGGAATAAGCTCGTTTAGCTGAGGAAGTGGCTAGTCCGTCAATCAGGTAATGGAGAGGAAGGAAGCCGAGTGAGATATTACTAATTAATTATAGGGTTCAAGTTAGGATTGATTCAATTTCCCCGTAAATGGGCTAATTTATTGATAATTATGTTTCGAATGCCCATTCTCGAATTGTTTCGAAATTATTGTCCAAATATTATCAATGTGCATCAGATTAATCCAACCAAAGCTCGATCAATACCAGCGTAAACAGGTCTAAATTGAAAAATTCCAATTTTATGTCTAATCTGTTTTAATTTAATTTTAGTCAATGAAGTTAATGCCATTGAAATAATGGATTAAAGATTGTCCCGTGACTTGCGAATGCCAACTTAACAATTTTCCACTATAAATTGAAAGCATAGCCCCAGACAGGGTCGAAGGCGTCTTATAGTATTACTTTTTCAATTTAATTTCAACTTAATTAAAATTCATTAACATGCTAATTATGTACATGTTTCTTATACGCCTTATTCATTATAATTATTGTTGTTATATTATCATTTATAATTTCAATACAGTAAATTTAAATTAGTTGGTAGGATAAAGTTAGGGGTCGTTTACATTTCAATTGTTTTAAAATTTACATATTTCTACATTTTTAAATTAAGACAATGAGGAGTCATCTANTGCTTTATTCATTATAATTATTATTGTTATATTATCATTTATAAGTTCTATATAATATTTTTCACAGTATCTTAATTTAAATTAATCGTGAGGATAAAGTTAGGGGTCTTTTACATTTAAAATGCTTTAAAATTTACATATTTCTACATTTTTAAATNCGCCTTATTCATTATAATTATTGTTGTTATATTATCATTTATAATTTCAATACAGTAAATTTAAATTAGTTGGTAGGATAAAGTTAGGGGTCGTTTACATTTCAATTGTTTTAAAATTTACATATTTCTACATTTTTAAATTAAGACAATGAGGAGTCATCTAATCTTTTTTAAATTTAATAATCATTGAGATTATTTATAAATATGTTTTATTATTCAATCTTATCTGTGCCACAAATTTTATCAATATGAGATTGAAAATAATAATTGAAATCTAAATTTGCACAATTTTTGGAACCCGCAAATCCATTACCAAGATACTAATAATTTGTATTTTAAATAATATCTATTTCTGTGAATTTTTCTGTTTGATTTATAAAAAAAGAGTATTTTAAAAATCTCTTCCAAACTAGATGGTACTGGTCCTATGCAGTTTATTTCTATTAAGCTATTATCGATTTTCAATTGGGTTGGATACCGCACTGCGCGGCTGGAGATTTGATGGATTCTCAAACCATGTATAGCACCGTGAATAGTTTATTTAACATAGAGTCACTAAATGTGCAAATTAATGGTTACAAATGACCAATTTTCTTGACCGGGACGGTAGGAGTCGTTTACTAATAATAACCGGAGCGCAGCACAACAATGAAGAAACCCTCGATGATTTACGCTTTACGTGCGACGACCGCGGCGGGGCAAAGAGTAGAAGAAGAGGTGTATTGTCGGTAATAACATATAATATTGACGATGGTTCATTTGTTCAAAACACCTGTTTTTCGCGTATAAATAAGTAAGCAACTGCTGGCATGCTAAATTGGTGGTACTTCCAGAATTGATGTGGAATATTTGGTTGTTTGTTGCCGAAAAATTGCTAAATTATTTGAGAGAGAACCATTTTAAAGACTTTGCATTTAGCATTGGAGCGATAATGTGGATGAGGGATGACATTAATTAAGTCTTTGGATTGTAATGTAAATTCTCTGATAGGGGTCAAAAGAGGGGCCTACACTCCATCCACAAAATGATGGTGATCAAAGAATGGAGACACTGGAAACTGAATACTCTAATGTGGTTTTGGCCGGTAATTGGTCAAACAAACAGGTGTTAAAGTGAGAACTGAGGAAGGGAAATGTAAACGAACACACCTATTGAAAGTTGATTTGGCAATTAGCAAAACTTGGTTTTGGCCAAGTGGTGATGATGGCTGATTGATTGGGTTCGTTTTGTTAATCTACCAGAATGCGTTGCGCGGCAAATCAGTTTGATCCGGTTTCAGAATAGTAATTCGCTTTAAATTTGACATTTTAAAATAAATAAAAAGTCAAGTCATTAAGTACTACATAACAATACAGATAGAACCGGTTTAGAACGGTTTGACGCTGCCTCACTTGAATGAATGATCCATCCCTGTTGCTGCTGCCACTTTTGTGGCATTATTTATTTTTATTAAAGATTTCCATAAATATTTCCTGCTATATAATTTACGACGTGTTGGGGCTGTGCATTGTTACAGAGAATAACTATTGTTTGCAATTAATTTGCTAAAATTATTATTATTGCATAGATTCTTGATTTGATCGGCGATTGTTTATGTTAATAAGAAAAATGTTAGGGGAGTTTCCACCTATTTATAACTCGAGTGTAATACAGGTGTCTCTCGGCCCACAGCTAGCAAATTTTACTTTTTGCTCGGCAATTTAAGAGCGAGCTATTTTTAGAACATTTTTTACGATTATTTGTTAATCCTTTGAGGCGAAAATAAAGTTAAAGAGCAAAGTTATTAATTAAAATAGGTATTACGCCTTACTTTTATTCCATTTTAATGCGGAACATTTCTCATAAACTAAATGAGTTTTTTTTTAATTTTATGGACAAATAGTAAACAATTATTTCAGTTTAGATGTGTTTTATTACTATGGCGAATTACTGGCAATATATAATTTCAACTTTGTTTGTTTTTATTATAAATAATATGTTTTAGTGTCATAGTGTTGGAGAATATATTTTTTATTTAAACTTTTTAACAAACACAAAAATGTCGTAAATTATAATTAAAATATTTGTTTTCCAAATATATTTTGTAAATTATTGTGTGTTTAAAACAATCATTTCAGACCACTTAACATTGCATTGATAATTATTCTACATTGTCTAAAAAAATTAAATATTGATTTCACGTGCTTTGGTGTAAACATTTATAAATTATCCGTATTGCAAATTTGAGATATTTTTATTATCCTAATTTTGTGGTTTATCAGAATCGAAGAATTTGAGTTGGTGTGTTGAAATGTTTATTATATTGGATTCGGAGTTGAGTGGATGGCGTCGAGGCAGAGGAGACAGTCTAATGAAACGACGTGTGTTGTCTGTTCGCTATGATATCATGTATTTATCTCTGCAGAGGTTGGTTGTTGTACACTGACCTAGGTATTGTAATTGATTAGCTCTGTTATTTAAGCTCTTGTTTATCAGCACGTGGCTTAGCTTGTGCTATTTTTGTCTGTCCTATTGTTGGGCTACTTGTCTGGGACGAGCGCGCGGTGGAGATGTGAATCGATTGCTGTGATAAGAGCGCGTTAAGATGAGAATAATATAGTAATTGTGGCTTATTAGGTGTGTCTGTGTGTGTGAGTATGTTTGTTTTTTTAAAGACGCCACGCAGAGAGAGATAAGAATGTGTGTTATTTAAACGGAATCATGTGCAATTTTCATTAAAGAAATCCTCTATATTGTGTGGGGAGAAAAAACGATCGACCTTCGATCCTGTCGGTTGGTCCATAAGAGAGTAGAAACTCTCAGACAATTCTATTGATAATTCCGAAATGTACAAAGCAGAGTCGTCCCCAGCACAGTTTAAAAGCTTCACAACCAAAATAATATTTAAATACGGAAAAAAGAGGCATTTGTGTAAGGTTTGTTTGTGTGTTGACTACGGCTAAAATTTGTTACGACGCATATACGAAAATCAGTTTGTGCGGGCTGATAAACACAGCGAATTTTATGGTCTCGGTCCCCGTCGTCTTCCTCCTATCACGGAGAGATGGCAAGCACCCGGGCATTGTGGGTTGTTTCAATTCCATTCTTGACCTTTCGAGGGTAATAAAATTTTTCATTATGATACAAATTTGATGAAGCGAACCTTTGAACTTGATTACAACAAGAGGAGACAGAGAGAAAAACAAAACCATAACAGGCTGGTGCGCGGTGTTGGACCCAGATTTTTTTTTTCTGTTTTCATTCAAGTAATAATATTGTCCCAAATTTCAGAGTCTCACTAAATTATACACGAACTCTGATGCGTAGTGTTTTATAAGTTTTATTGTTAGTCACACATTTTTGACTGGTTAGCTTGGCCAACGCGTAGCAGTAAAGCTAATGAACGGGACTCTAAAACATGAATGATGTAAGCCGGTTTGCTTTTGCGGTTTGTTGTCTTAAGATACGCGAAATACACACAATAAAACTCTTGCCTCTATTTAAACCTGTCAAAATGTTTTGCGTTTTATTAAAACGCCACCAATGTAAAGCAGTTAATTAAGTAAAGATCTGATGCCTGATAGGAATTCCTTCCTCGTGTTTCCTTTTAATTATGGTTAATAAGGTTTTAGAAGTATTTAAGTTCAAAAAGTCATTTCTTTTTAAACAAAATAATTCATGGGAAATTGTAAAAGTCATTAAACAAATGTTTGATTTCTGGAAGCACTAGTTAAATTATATATATTTGTTTAATGATTCCTGACAATTATTGTTTAAAAATCATTTCATAATAACTTTAAAAGTTACATNAAAGTATTTCAGTTCAAAAAGTCATTTCTTTTTGGACAAAATAATATCAAATTGGTCATAGGAAATTGTAAAAGTCATTAAACAAATGTTTGATTTCTGGAAGCACTAGTCAAATTATATATATTTGTTTAATGATTCCTGACAATTATTGTTTAAAAATCATTTCATAATAACTTTAAAAGTTACATTTTTAAAATTTTCATCGTAAGCTGTTCTAATCGGGCTAGTTTGAAGCGGAATTTCCTTTTATCACTTTATCGTAGTTATGTAGTTTCAAATCTGAAAACACAAATATTTGATATTAGGTTTATTGTGTTCCAATGAAGATAATTCTTTTAATTACACAAGGTGTTATGTTCATTAAACGCGTAAATTATTATGTTTGCGTACCTACAATTTTATAACACTTTTTTTCTGAATGAATGAATTTTTTGGGCTGGTTAATTAAAAGATGCAATTCCATCAAATCTATTCCAAGACTAGTCGTACGTGCTTATCACATTTATTTTATGTGACCTGCTTCCATCTGCCAATGATCCATAGTATAATGATTTGATAATCGGGCCCCACAAACTAGTTATAACTATTAGTTTTTATACTTCGCAATACTTGGAAAGTGTATCAAATTCACTTTGGATTTCATCCATATACTAACCCAATTGGCCTCATGAATGAAGTGAGATTTAATTTTCCTTGATAATCATTAATCAATAATTGGAGAGAGAGAAAAAATAAGGTTTTTCCATTCTCCACTCCGCTCTAGACTCCTACACTCATATTAATTTATATAATCCAACGGTAAATAATCGTCATTTTGTAAACAATGGAATTGGCCAATAATAAATGTTGATTTTTTCAAGCACTCTCTCATGTGTATATTTTTAATGTCGGCAATACATTTTCCACGTGTTTGTTTTTATTATAATATTGGCAAATTGGAATTCTTATTCACAATTTCAATAAAAAAATATAAAATGGAGTAATGAAAATACACATACCGATCAATCGATTCAAACTGAATAAACACTCTTTTTATTTCCAGTTTAACATTTTAAAAAGGCTAATAAAACATTAAAAGATACTGTATTCTGAACTCATTCAATTAAGAACAATATGTATTTTTATATTTTGTTATCTTTTATGAAGATTGTCTATAAGATNACATACCGATCGATCGATTCAAACTGAATAAACACTCTTTTTATTTCCAGTTTAACATTTTAAAAAGGCTAATAAAACATTAAAAGATACTGTATTCTGAACTCATTCAATTAAGAACAATATGTATTTTTATATTTTGTTATCTTTTATGAAGATTGTCTATAAGATAATATTTTTCGGTTTTTGTTATACTCTCTCTGAAAATGACAAAGTTTAATTGATAATCGAACGTCTCTAATTTGTATCTCTCAGGAAATAGCATGGACAAAGCGAAAGCCTACATAAAGAATGAAAAACTGAGAAG
>JXOV01023320.1:0-11680 GCA_001014945.1 Clogmia albipunctata
TTGAATTTTGGATTTTGCAAAATTTTGAAAGGGGAATGGAAATATGAATTAAAATTTAGCGATGTTTTAAACAAAAACCGAGTATTAATAAGATTTTTCGTAAAACGGGAGGCACACAGTTGCTCTAAATACTATTCGTTGTATTTGACATTTGAATAGACGTAATTAAAGGGACTTTATAAAAAGTGTGCCCGAAATCTTATTGTTAAGAAATGATCACCTGGTCCCTGAGGCTGTTTTAAAAAAAACCGACCATATTTTTGTAATGCTATAGAGAAATGTTTATTTTAAGGACTTAAGTAAATGTATCTGCATTTGTTCTCTTTTAAAATGATTTCTCTCAAAAGAATAGTATATATTTGTAATTGCACTATCGACGAAATATTTTTTTTTAAATTTTGCTAATTTATTTGTAAAAGTAATTATAGTTAAGTATGTATAATATTCAAATCAATGCAGATTCAATTACACAATTTTTTTGTAATTTAATACTAAAAGGAATTGTAAATGGTGTTAAGGTTACAAGTTATGACCCTTAACTCCAAATTTTACTAACCACGACTTTATTAAATACAAACCCACTTATTAATTTTATTTTATTGTTTGTTGAATAAATACTTAATAATAAATTTCGCGCTTTCTTTGAATGCGACGACTATTTCTAAGGGCGATCGCGACAAAAGAATTCTCCGAATTAACCCTTTCACTGTGCAATGAATCGAAGAGAAAGACCCTCGAAAGGCAGGGAAATAAATCTTATTTTACGCGTGACCACCCCATTTCGGTCAGAGATTATCAACGGGATCGCGGTCTTAAGTAGGGAATGAACTTTCTAGCCGCGATCACCACCAAACTCTCCTTTTATAAATTAAAAGGAAGTGTAAAGATCAACGACACGGTCAAATAATGGATTGAACAAGGATAGTTACTTTGCAAAGATATTAAAGGAACGAATGTTGCTTTACTTATTAAAGTGACTTTTTATGATTTTGTAATTTTTTTAGAAAGTAATGAAAGACAATAGACAAAAAAGAATGTTATAGTTTTTTAAGTTCAAACTCACTGCTTACCATTAAAAAACCGTTATATTTATGTTACTTCCTTTTTTTATATAAAAGTTTAGGTAACAAATAGATTGCACCGTGGTTGTCAAGCAAAAGAAGAGATAGTCCTTTGAGGGTATTTGTTCATTAATCTTTTATGTCTGGAAAGGGTCACTTCTTAACCGAATTACAACGATTAACATGGGTAAGTCTGACCCTTTTTCTTTATCACAATTACCATTTGTTCGTTTATTTGAAACCGAACCGGATAATAGTTTTTGTTCGCCAATTAAACGCGGGTTTTGACGATGACGGAGCACATTCAAAAAGATATAAATTAATTTTCAAAGTCTGGATCTTATAATAATAGTTCGTTTGAAAATTTGACTATGTATTTCTTTACACTAGAATTTAAATTGAAAATTATTAATAATTAATTTTTCCAAACTAAGAAATTTTTAAAAATTGAAAGACGTGAATGATTTTACTTTACACATTTTTAATTTGATTTAATGACATCATATTTTAAAATAAATTCCGTTATATTTTAAAAGTGTTTATTACCTGTACTGTATGAGATTAATCCTTGATATTTTTGGAAAAAGTATCCATTTGTTTGAGCCACAGTCACAGTTTTATTTTGATAGACATTTTAGAATTTGGTCACTTTCACTGATCATCATCATTTTACACAATAGTTGTAAACACAATTACGCACATTTTTTAAAATTTAATTTCAAAACCCTTAACGTGAACTACAAAATGGACACCAAAATCTTGAAACACTAATCAAGCACTGTTTACTGTTTAGTCGGGGATTATACGATTTGGTTGTTTTTGGAGGAGAAGCAAATACGTCCATCCACCACGAATAATAAAATTACATTGAAAACGTGTTGTTGTTGGCTACTACGAAGTTTCCATGGGGATGTAATATTATTATTATTGGCTGGAAGACGACTGGAATGGTTGTGTACTCACGCGTTGTTCTATGAATAAGTGTAAGAGTGTTGTAACACATACACCGTAACATATTACAAGATTACATATTTACTTCTTGTAGTTCCAGACAAAATATGATATATAGAATTCCAATTAATAGATAGTACAATGGCATGATCTAGTTTGCAAATTTGCCAAGATGAAATATTAAAATTAAAAGAGTGAATATGCAAAATGTTTTTTTAATGTTTTATTGTAAACTATTGTAAACTGTAAGGAATCAGGAAGATTGTCACTTCCGCATTGGAATGACAGATTTGAAGGGATGGGAAACTTGTCTGAGTACAATTTTTGCAAATTTTCTCATGTATCTTTATGCAAATGATTTGATTTGGCATCTTTTAGATATTCATTGTTAAAAATTGGTAATTAGAACAGATTTTTATATTATTTTTTAAGTAATATTTGAATATATTACTTGAGAAATGGCATAAGCGCCATTTTTGGCAAAATCGTGTTTTAATAGAAATGAGTAATTTGAGGGAAGACACATCGTCAGAGAAAAAATTAAGTTGGTCTAACATATTGAAATATATAAAACCGTAATAAATCTTCTATTTGTTGGCTGATCTGTTGGTATGCTTTTAGTATTTAATCATTAATAAGTCATTCTTGAATAAAAAATGGACTAGATTAGGCGGACGTAACGTGCCAAAATGCTCGAAAATTAATTAAAAGACTAAATTTTTACAATGTTTAACATATGGATGATTTACTTGATGGAGAACTATTTGGTTGATAGTTGATATACTGTCTAAACCCCTTATAGTCTAATGGTTAGCGCCTTAAACTTTCTCCCCGGAGGTCATGGAATCGAATCCTGGGCGGATATTTTTCGGCGCGGAAAAATTTTTTCCATTTGTGTATCAATTGTGTTATTTATAACATTGTCGAATAAAATTTCTGCGAATTACTCGTATAAATGATGACGTAATAGTATATTTCGAAACAAGTGTTAAAATAAATGTTATTACAGCCATGAATTTTTACGAAAGCAGTGAGTAAAAATGGGTAAATGAGTGCTGTAATAACTATTTCAGATGTGTATTGAACGCTATTTTGTGTAATTTTGAAAAAATTTCCAGTTAATCGATAATTACAAATAAAAACGTTCGCAACGGTTTTTTTTTCAAACTGTGGAACAAGTAAGACACTGTCTAATCAAATTAGAGAGAGAACCGCCACTTAAATCTGAATTGATTGGAGAGAAATACAAATACTCTAACAAAATATTTAAATTAAAAATTATAGTCGATAAAGTTTAATAAAGTGAGATGAGATCACAGCGAAATGTTTAAATTTAAATATTTAAATAATAAATTTGTACTGATTTGGTTATGACAACAATATGTAATTTCATAAAATTGGTGACTAATTTGCGTGAAAATTTTGAAATATTATCGCACTCCGTGATGAAAAGTAAATCGTTACAGAACCAATTTATGTTAAAAACAGGCTACTTTTCGATAAGGAATTATACAAAAATATAAATAAAATTGAAGGATTGACTGGATCCATTTACAATCGGTCTAGGTGTTATTAATTGACTGAAAACAAACCGTTATGAAAAGTCTAAAGAACCAAAAAATGAATACCATTTAAAAAATTAAGATTTAAATTCCCGGCTCGTTTAAAAACAGTTTTTTGCATTTTCCCAAAACATGATGTCATGGCGCTTATTAGTTTTCTCAAATAAACTATTCATTTTTAGTTTATGTTATTATTCGTTGACATAAAAAATGAAGTTGATTAAAAATGAAATGGACAATTTTAGTTCAAAAATCGATTTTAAATTTACTTTTGAGGTGCTTTCTTTTATGAATAACAATAAATTAAACAATTACATTGTGCAATATTGTGTAGTAAGCACCTGGATCGAATAAATTTTCCAAAATTTCTCTTGATTGTTGAAAAATCAAGACGTTTCTTTTCTCAATACGGATGGCTACCGATCGAAAATAATAAACTGCATTATGTTGGTTTGACTGACATCAGGCCTTTCATCTGCTTTGTTAGGGATAAATCTCATCTTGTCAAACACGAGTATGATGTCAATCTCCATAAAATCGACGGGTGGTCTCGATGCAGTTTGATTATGTTTTTAAAGATAATTTTGAGAAGATATAAAAGATAATCAATTACTGTACTATTGCATGCGTTTGAGAAATTTTAATGATGAAGAGTTTTTTATAAGATCTTTGAGGGTTAATGGGGTTAACAGATTTGTTTTTTAAGTGGATTTTAGGGTAATGAAGGTAGTCTGATTGAACTTAATAATCATTTCCTTTAAATGATTGAGCTGATTTTTATCATTTAGTACGAAAATTTGTATAAAAATCTTAGTTTTACTGTTTATGTTCATAATCATACCTAATTTTCATTAAAAAGGAATAATTGAAAATGGTTGAACCTGTAAGCATGATCACAAAAAAAGTTAACAATTTACGAAAAATAAATTCGATATTAATTTGGTCACCTGCGTTTTTTAAAGAATGGAATAAAAAGATGGCTGATTAAAATATTTATGAGGGAAAAACCGATACCCATTTAAAATTAATTATTTGAATAGATTTTTATCTAATAATTGAATCGGGGTGCAATATGGAACCCTTAAAAATTTAAGTGTTTTCATTTAGAGATTATGTTTAGAAGTATAATTAATTTGAGAGAAGTGGATTGTAGTTATTTTTAGACACTATGAATATCCCTTTTTACTAGTTCAAAATGAACAACAACTTTTTACTAATGCAAGAATGATACATTTCAATATAAGATGAGTAGACGCCACAAATTTTTTATTAATTGGATTGGTTATTGGTTGGTGGGCGCAGAATCCGCTGGGGGATTATAGCCCTTATTCACTTATAAAATATATGAAAAAAATAATTGTCCAGGTGTACGAAAACGTGTCAATAGGTGTATGGTGGACATCCATACGCCCCTTTACGTAATTCGCCCTAGCTCTGCCTGCCTATCAGCAATTCTAACAACCCTAATTATTGCTATCCTAATAGTAGTTGCATAATCTGGAGCGTTGGGATATGAGATGATATAAGTGTTATATGACAAGCTATTCGGCACCGCACACGAGGGCATTCGTAACCACTTGGCTTGTTGGTTTTGATTCCATGTATTCAATTAAAATTTATTAGATTTCTCCTTTTATTTCTTTTAAGTAATTATTTTAAATGATGCTCTGGAATTTGTATATGATTGTGTATACTTACGGAAAAGACATTTCACCGGAATACGTTACCTTTTCAGTCGCCGCGATTTTCTCAATCACGGCGATAGAGAAATCGTAATTGGTTTTTGAAAAAAAATTTAATCAATTTAGTCAAAAGTTCAGTGTGTGTTGTTGTGTAAATTAAACTCGCGGCGGACAGTTAGATGTCGGCCGAAAATAAGCTGAAGAATAATAATTTAATCAGAACTCATTGCGCCTTGCAAAAATGAAAAATGCTTATTCGACACATTCCCATTCGAAGAGGCTTGAAGAGAAATACCAGGGATCGAAGAGAGCCGGGAAGAAGTTGCCTCAAAAACTGTTATTGGAGATGCTCGTCATAATATATAAAAATTTCTATAATTTTGATTCAAACAAAATTTATTCAAGGAACGATTATTTAAATTTTTGTCGATGATGTTTTTAAATAAACCGTAAATTGGATGGTATTTGCAATCAATAACATGTTACTTTCTTCGCCCCTTTAACGACACATGACAGATTAACAAATTGCGGCACATAAAAAATTATGCATGCTTGTAACTTTAAAATGATTTTTCGTTTTACTTAAAACACTCTGACATATTTTAGTCATAACAAATTTGATATGGAATGGTTGCAATAAATGGGTTTCATTCGTGAGATATTTGAACAAATCCCGATTCTCTATGATAGATTGAAATAAATTTGCATTAATAAAATATCAGTATTTATCGGAAGGCGCAACTATTTTAAACATCTTTGATAAATATTACACGCCCTAAAATTTGAATAAATATTTTAATTTCCCCTTTGATATTTCTTAAAAAATAATTTCAAATTAAATTAATAAAGAACATTTACATACTAATAAATTTTAACTCAAATTATAGATTGAAAAAACCTGTTGATTTTAATGTTTATCATAAATTTTAGTTAAATTATAATACTTTAGTTTATTTGATTCAGTTTAATTGCTGAGATGTAGATACAAGTTAATCCAATTTAAGAAATTTTAAATCAAATTCCCTTTCAAAATGATTATACGTTTGTAAATTATACGCGTTTTAAACCTCCTATCAATGTAATGACAATTGACATCAATCTCCAGGTAGAAGCAACGACTTGATGCCATTATAGTTTATTGATGATCATTTTTTCTTTTATTAGGAAGACGTTGCAAAATTGGTTAACTTTCCTTTCGGGACAGATGATGAAAAAGGTAGGACGATTTTAGAGAAATAAATTTCAATCATAATGATGCTCACATGATCAAGTTGAGCGGAGACATAGATTAGTAAATCCTTTCCGGATAATAATATAAATTAAGTGATTTACCGACTGTGAACTTGAGACTATTATCTTTTGCAAATGTAAGGAGGTAATAAATATTGAAATTTATTTAACTGCAAAAGTATTTGCACTTTGTGAAGAAATCAAATAACTGTCTTGCAAATCCAGTCATGCATACAAAATCTCTCGGATCAATTAAATCAATACTTGATATGAGTACTTCATTATATAGGGGAAAGTAATACCGTAATGAAATTGTCAATTTCATGGTCTGTCATTGCGAAATTTATTTATTGATATAAATAAAATGCCAATCATAATTTGGAATATACTATGTATACCAAATGCCCGAAAATTGAAATGAATTGTTGTAAATTAGAGATTTTATGGCAACATTTATTTAAGTATTATTTCTTTAATACTCATATGTAGTCGTTATTTTTTGCCTAACTGTTACGAGACATAGTCAATAAGTCCTTTGAAAAAGTACTAGAATTATTTATTGAATTTTTTTTAAAATTATTTGCTGAATGTGTGCAAAATAGGCCTTATTCGTCCTTTGTTTCAATATAACATGTGATTTTTTTGTGTTCAAATGCCAAGAATATTATAGGTCTTGTCTAGAGTACATACAAGTTAGACCAGCAGCAGTTTAATTCGGTTGATTTGGTCTTCGTGTTGTTGATTGTATATTTCTTTTAAATTATTCATTCGAATAATAGGAAAAGGAGCAAGTCTTATAATAACAAGAACTTCGGAACCACATCAACAAATTCAGAAAGATCAATTGTTGCAGTTCAGTTCACGTGGTTGGTTTTTATTAAGTGTAGAATATTTAAATGAAACTGTTCGAACTTCTTTAAGGCCCGGGAGCTGTATTTAATAAAAATATGAACAATATCCTGAAAACATAAACATTTTGATCGGTTCTTCAAAATTGGTTTAACGCTTAATAAATTCGCCACAGGTTATCAGAGGTTTTAATTGTATTATTGGCAATTTGAATATTGGTATATTGAATAATTTGCGTCCTTCAAAGAGTTTCTATAAAAAGTAGCAACAATATTTAATATGAATCATTACAATTATTAAGGCCCGCAGGGTTTTATTGAATTTCGTCTTGGTGAGTTATTCAAAAATATTAGGCATTGCTTCAGCAAAAGGGATACGAGTACTATCGCAATTTTGAAGTACTTGTGGGTTTTTGGTTTACGAATGACTAATTTTAAACAATCGATGATTTTGATACGGAATCATTCCTCAATTTGTTTAAATTAAATTTAATATTACGATCAAAATCAAATATTTTTATCATATTCATTGTTAATGAAGAAAAGGGTCATGTAGATTTTCTTTTGAGACGTTGTGGGGTCTGTTTTAAACAGTCTGAGATAAAATGATTTGGTTGACTATACACCATATCTCATTTTTTATGGACAATAAAAGAAACTAACGCCAATAGATTTTGTTATAATTATATGTATATGTCATCTCAAATTTTAACAGACAATAATATTAACTTAGATACTTATTACACGTATTCAATTACTTTAAAAGTCTTTTATACAATTTTGTTGAAAAATGTTTACATTTTAGTAGCCAATGCTTCCTCTATAAATTGTTTTCTAATCGTACAGTATTGAATAAAGGATAATTCAATACCCGCAGACAATTACAAATCGTGCAATTAAAAATCTAAGGAGCCTAGAAGGAAAAAAATATTTTGACGTTTTTCATGTCTCTATAATAAAGTAGGCTATGATTTATTAATCAATTTCAATTTTTTCACATTAAATGACAAAATGTAATTTTTTTTTTAAATGTTGATTATGAATTTTAAATGTGGTTTAAATGATGAGTGCTTTCACAGGAATCAGTGATACAGTGCTTGGTGCACTATTTGTGTGATATTGAAAAATTTAGACCGAAAGTTCTATTCGCTTGACAACTTTTTCCTTAATTGTATGTGTTTAGACCTTAATTTTGTCTTCTTATTCTTTACTTCATATTTCGCGGAAAAATAGCTAATAAATATATGAATTGTCTAATATCTTGTAAAAACTAGTTGGAAAAACACATAATTAAGCACTCGTATCTACTCTACTCGAGTTTAATTATTGTTCAATTTTCCCACACGTTGTTTAAATAACTATTATTAAACAATTGAAAGTAACGTTCTTAAATCAAACTCATTTGCAAAAACCAAAACAAAGTTTACCCCCTTGTATTATAACAACAATAATCAGCATGACTGAGTATGTTCAGGGACTTTAATATCATATAATTATTTAAGAAAAATCCAGTCACTTATTTAACACGATCTTTTAAGTTGACTTGATATTCCACTGATTACGTATTACAGCAACAACAATCGGTATTACTTATTATGTTCAGCGACATTGATCTTCACCTGATGAATATTTTCATTTAATTATTCAATGTGGGAACAATTCTTTAAATATTTGTATAATTTTGATAAATTGTTAAAACTTTTCTAGACTAATTAAATAACCCCTATTTTGGTTAAGTTGATTGTGTTGCTGATAGAATTATTGAATAAGAAAGGGTAAAGTTGTCACTTGTTACAAATTTTTTTACATTGATATAATTTTATCAACAAAAAAATCGTATAATGATGGTCTATTTTAGTTTAGAGGTCTTATTGTGAAAGATTTATATTAAATAATTTAGTATCTATTTGCCAATATTTAAATACTTTTAATGTGAGTTAATAAGCAATATTGATGGTGATGCAATGGAATGCACTTTATGAGAAATTAATGGGTTTCAAATGATAGTTATTATATACGAGTAAGTCTCAACTTGATCTTTAAATTGGCCAATTTTGAAGTGGAAGAGACTTCTACTCGTTTTCACTTAGCAAAGATATTCATCCAACTGTTGGATATTGATTTCCAATTGGTGAGGAAATTAGAGAACCATTTCTTAGTAAATGGATTGTTGTAAAATATTCCATTTCCTATATAAGCTTTTAAAGAAAAAAAAATACACAAAAAACCTTTGTTAAGTATCATTTCGTTGCCAGCATGGCCATAAATAATTGAGCTGCCTGGTTCACGTGCTTATTTAATTTGACTAACATCGTTGTCTTTCGGAACAATTCTTTTGCGACAGGTGGTGCGCGTCTTCAAGGTGTTGTGTAAAATTCGTTCCAATTTTATTTATTTATGATAAATACCCTCATAACATTTTGATTATTTATTATGTGTGTGTTGTTATAAATTAATCTTTCAACGCTGTTTGTAATTGATTTTATTATTAATTAATACTAATAAAAGAAGATCTTAAAGATGTTTGGGATAGACTTTGTATCGTATTATAACTTAAAATGCTGATTTAAAGATTCATATTTTGTTTATAATTTCAAATGCCAGGAAGAACTGGAATTCTATCCATTTAAAGTCATAAATAAGGACTCACTAATTTTGTAAATTATGTCCTGTCAACGAGGACTTTTTCGATTGTCAATAAAAGTCAATAACTGTTTCCAATTTACGGATAATTAATCAATGAGGGGAAAATGCAAACCGCATGGCTAATTTAAAATTCAAATCGGTGCAATATTCCGTGACCAGTGACGACATGTTTGGGGTCTTTCCCTGGTGCCCTATTAAAATTGAGTTTGAGCCACTAAATGGAGAATTGTCCGGCGAAAGAAAAAACCTGTCAAATGGTGGTTAGCCATCTTCCTTAAATTACCATAAATTCGTTAAAAGAAGGCACGCTTATTAGCACATTGAACTTAATGAGTACCATAAGGCACCTTCAGAAAAATTGCAAGTAGCAGATGTTTTTGATATGTCATATTTTTTAAATTAATTACTTCATTAAGTTCTTTAAATTTAATCTTTTTTAAAATTATTATGCCATAATTACTATATGTTTTGAAGGATTTCAATATCTATTTTGGTTTTTATGCAATTCGAATGATACATTTATGTTTCCTCTTAGAAGTCGTTGATACTATAACGGTATATAAAGATTAATACTGTATTATATCCCTTTCTATTCTTTAAGCAGCTAAACTGTGACTCGGAAGCTGAAAAATGTCTAGACAATTTTTTATATATGAAGTTTTCCATTAAGAATTAGGGTCGTTGATTTTACAGTTTGTGCTTTGGGCCGGTCGACTAAATCTCAAAATTTAGGGCACCTTCATTCGACCAAAACGGATACAGAGTTTCACTTTCTTCGTTTCAGAGGGGGTTGAATATCCTACGACCACCGATCAGTGTCCCGTTCAAACCAAAACAAGTATCCCTTTTCCCACGCTAAGTGCTAAGGGAGGAATTGAGGGGTTGTTATTGTCAATCAAGAATGACAGATTAGAAATGAAAGAGACTTTAATTAATAATTGATTTTTAATAATACCAGAATTGTATCAATAACCGCAATTGAATGGGTTTTGTAAGCTGTTTCAAACGACTTTCTAAATAAGAAATTGTTTTGTAAGAAATGCATTATATGTTGGGAATAGTGCAGATAATCGTATAATATTTCAAATTTTGCATTTTCAGTAAATTTTATTTTCTATGGTCGTTTTCATTGTATTGGTGGTATCAAATTATTTCGCGAAACCTGATTTGAATTCGCGCTCTTTTTGCAGACGGTTTTCGCAAACAATAAAACGATTGTACTTCTAGGTGCAGTTTTTAAGGGATGTGATTCAGCTTCAGCCTGAAAGGGCTTAATAAATACCGAAAATCACTTCAAGGACAAGTTTGGAAAAGTTCAAGAAACTGGCTATATTATTTGCAAATGTACTTTTCGAGAAANTGCAGACGGTTTTTGCAAACAATAAATTCCATTAAGGGATGTAATTCATCATTGAATCGGTTTGTAAGGGGTTCATAATGCCAAAAATCGTGTTCTTCAAGGTCAATTCTTTAAGAGTTCAAGAAACTATATTTGAGCATATTAGTTCCAGTAGGTCTAACAGTCATTTAGGCAGCTTTAAAACCAAATTAAATGTAATAATTAAAACGAAAATTGAAGAAACTTCTTATTTCTCCATTTTCTAGTTAAATTTTGCTATGATTTTTGCTTCAATTAAGGCAACTATTGTGCAGCCGATAGAAAATAAATAATTGCAATTTTCAATTAAACTTTAACAATA
>JXOV01023327.1:168-12905 GCA_001014945.1 Clogmia albipunctata
TTATTAATATTATCACACACATTCAAGTTTTGGGCGCGATCCGTTTCACTTTGACTTTATCTCCGCTCGGTGGAGAGAGCGTAAGATTAACATAAACTCCTCCGGCGCAAGAGAGAGTGCAAAAAGAGGCGAAAAATTTGCGCTTCGATGAATGGGATGACTTTGCTCCGAAAACGTACTCTGATTTCTAGGTTATCTACCTTGGTTGAAATATTTTTCAACTATTAACGTATAAAATGGCCATATGAACCATTCGGATTGGCCAGGGCCAAAAATTGAAATTAGACCCTCTATTTAACACCGCACACTATGGCAGTATAGGTCTAGACATTTTTCGGAGGAATTAAAAACTATTATTAAGAACAGTTATTACTTAGTATGAATTGACTGATATTTACAAAGGGTTTATCAAGGGTAATTTGTTCCTGCACTTAACCAAATGTCTAAGTCGTTTTTTTATAGCACACGTGTTTTTTTCTTTAATTATTAAAATGTGACCTTTGTATTGAAGTTTTCACTTTAAAATACGGTCATTGTAATAAAATATAAAAACATCACATTTTATAGAGTTGATCCTCTCAGGATTTTTCTAAATTCAGTTATTGGTGCGAAGCAAATTAAGTTAAATAAAATTACGAAACAGTTAAACTGGCATATTTGAATTTATTCTAAATATAGGAATGTTTTTGAAGATTTTTGTATTAATTTATTTAAAACGCATAATTTTTTTTTATAAAACACGGTCGATAAGCATTATTAAACACTCGGGTCTTCTTTAAAACACTCGCCGCACATGTGACTTTAAAGTACACTTGTGTTTCATAAGGTCTTATAATACAGACCTTGTTGTATAAATAAGTATTATAAGTTCTTCATTTATGGTACTATTACACAAATCAATAGTATTAATTAAAATTTTGTTCAAAATTAAATTTAGGTTCACTAGAAAATCTGAGAAGGGCCATTATTTTATTGAGGACACATCCTCAGCATCTTGTTTCAGTCGTATTTGAAGGACAAAATTTCAATTTGAAAATCAAATGACCTTTTAAGACATTTCGTTGTAAGTAAATGTGTACAAATTGTCAATTCTGTGAATGAAGCAAGTTGGTTACGAAGATTGATTTTGAATTGGACTATGAAATTTTCAGTCACAAACACATTTAAAAAAATAGCCGAAAAGAAGAAAAGATGAAATGGGGTTTTGACTGATTGGTATGAAATTTGGACCTTGTCTTAATATTTAAAAAATGAAGTTAAAAAGGTGATATCGGCTTTGATTGATGAATGCACAGATAAAATTAAGGATTACTTTGTGAAATTGCTTTTTAACGACGATTTTAATAAATATAATTTATTATCAACATTATATCTGAATTTGGTAATAAATTCCTTTTGTTACTCCTTCTTATTTTTTTAATTAAAAAAATAGTTTAAATAAACACAGTATAAAGATACTATTACAGTTAATGATCTGTAATGTATTATAATATTTGAATTATTTTATCAGAATAATTTAATGACGATTAATTAAAGAAGAATCTTTGTTTTCTGATAAAATATAAGCGCAAACTAAACAATAAATATTCAATGTTAATTGAACAAACAATTATAAATTTTCATTGAAATAGAGACTTCAATAGTTTTAATTAATAAAAGTACAATACAAATTGATCTTACGTCTTTGGCTGGCTTGTGGCATGCCTCGGCCAATGCATCTGACAGGCATCCCTGATAGAATTCTGGATGTGGTTCTCCGTACCGCTGGATATAATTCTGGACAAATTGTATGCTTCCTATCACCTCGTCACTCACGTCGTCGGGCACTGAAATTAAAACAATTTATAATATATTAATACGACTTGTTAATAATTATGTTCGAATCCCCTAGTAGCTATTTATACAGCTAGGTCGATAAGGCATTATTAAACACTAGAGTATTTTAAAGCCATGAGCGTGGCGAGTGATTTGTGTTTAATATTGCTTAACGACCATGTTCTATACAAAATTTTATGCAGTTTTAAATAAATTTATACCAAAATATAAAAAAAATTATCGTTTAGGAAACTTATTCAAATTTAAAATAAACTTGTCGCCTTCACATTGTTTTTCTTTCATTTTCTAATTCCACGGGAAGATGCACATAGCTATATCGAGTTTGTTTTTTTAAATCTGATATGTGGATCTCTATTAAAAATAAAGTTAAACCATACATCTACTGCTCAAGTGTAAAATCCATTTTGAATGAACCTATGTATTTGGTTGACGATTTTAAAATTACAATTTTCCATTTATCATAACAAATCTTTTAAAATTAAAGGAAAAATTCTAGAATATTCGAAATATGCCAAGAACAAAAAATTATCATTTTTCTTAAAGTTTCATTAAAATCCCTCAACGGTTTTGTCTCCTAACAAAAAATTAACCCAAAACCCAACTTCACCAAAAAATATAACCTCCAAAAACTAAACCCAAAATCCCCAAAAACTTACTTAAATGCCTGAGCGACGTGTGTTTGTGCATGTTGGAGATCTCTGCGAAGAGGTCATCGTCGGCGTTAAAGTCCTCTGAGGCGTCCTCAAACTCCTCCACCGAGCTTTCCGAGTCGATTTCTATCACGTTGTTGTTGTTGCAATTTCCGGAATTGCTGTTCCTTCGCGAGCTGCGGGCGGGTCGCTTGTGGTTCGTGTCTGTGAGGGCTGTTGCCGAGGCGGTGCCTGAGGAGGAGGGCGAGGACTGGAGGAAGGAGGAGCGGAGTATGAAGTGGTGGTTCAATTCGATTCCCGATTCCGCCAAAGTCGTCGAATTCGTGACGTTTGGGGGCCACCCGGTCCACGCCTGGTGTCGGACAGCGATGTTGGTGACTGAATAGACGCCAGACTTTACGTCCAGAACGGTTTTATAGCCCGGGTACTCGGGGGTTAGGAGTTTTGTCGTTCCATTTTCCTCGTAGTCGATTTTCAGTTTGAAAGTCTCGTTTAACCTGTCCACCATCTCCTTGGGATCGTCCCCCATGTACCCGTCCTCGGTTAGGTCTGTCAGGATCAGCTCGGTTTCTTTGGGGAGGTTCAGTTTTTTTAGGAGAGTCGAGTCCGAGAAAACGTCTTTTTGGCGACTGTTCTGAGGCCAGCCTCTCAGCGCTTGACGGCAGACGGGAACTGCGTACAAATCCTCAATCTTCCCCTTCAAATCCTTAATCGTACCACTCTCAGTCATCAGGATTCGGTTCCTCAAACCGTTAAAATGGATTACAAAAGTCAATTCTTTGCTCGAATTCAGGAAATTCATCATTGAATCGCCGTTATTATTGAGGTGGCTCGCTGAAGAAGTGGACGGAATGTTGTAGTTGAGTCGCACTGGGGACGAGGGAGCGGTCATCGACTCCTCCACGTTGTTGTTGTGGTTGTTATTGGAGGCCAGGTCCAAGTTGTTGAAATTGTCGTCTGAGGAGGAGATGCTGAACGGGGAGGGGTTCCTGGCTGCCTGAACAGCAGCACCCTGTCCCTGGCCACCCTCCTCTTGAGGTAGAACCCGACAAATAGCCGTCTAAATAAGAAAAAAAGACAAATTCTAAAAACTTTTCTAAAAAATTTTCATTTCCAAAAATCCTCACCAATAAATCCCAATTGCTCTCCTCCAGGTGCATAAACGCCTCCGCCACATCGTCTATCGCAGTAATACTCTAAAAACAGACCATATTCCGTTTAGAAATTAAACACAACTCATTAAAATAACAAAAAAAATTGCGTTTCACAAGCGAAAAATCAACAATTGCTTGTCGATGATTTTAGAGGAGACAAAGCGAACAAAGCAATTTTCTAATACAATTTTATCTTTTCTATCTCAACTTCCGGGGTTTAAACCTTCTAAATCATAAAGGAATATAACCATTTTCCCTGAAATCATCGCTCTTAGCTTCATTTTCTTTGTGTTTTGACAAGAAAACAAACTTTAAAAACCCCTAATTTTTAAAAAGAAAAATGTCCTTTAAATACCTGAAAATTCTGCAGGATTTCCTCCTTATCCCGGTTTTCAGACATTGTTAATCCAGGGTGATTCACCTAAACACAAGCAGTAAATTCTTAGAAGTAGGAAATTCTATTTTTTTCTTCTCTTCACATAAAAAAACTTGAACAAACTCTACGGGCAATTTCAAGTCAACTGTCAGTTTGATTCTTGTTGTTGTTGGAAATTCTGCTAAAGAAAGAGCGCAATCGTGGTTGTTATTGACATTTAATTGACATTTATCCCCCATGTGGTTTTGAGTTTTGTATACTTTTCAAAGGTAAATTTAATTTTTTTTATTTTAATATAGAAATTTATTAAAAATATTCTGTTGTTTTCAGGTGAAACGACCTAAAATAAGAGAAAAGGATTATAGACTTTTATTTTAAACAGAATTTATATTAATCTTTAAAAATAATAGCATTTTCCGGCTTTTTGGGATTCCGATAGGTAAATTGATATTTTCAATAATAATTTAGATAATTTACTTATTGTTTCTTCTAGAAAGTGGGCAAGAATTGTTGAAAAATCTTTTTACGGAGCTGGATTACTTAAAAACCTAATACAAATTGTTAAAAAATCCTTTTAAAAACCTTAAATTTTAAACTTTAAAGTTTATATTTCTTCAAAAAAGTCGAATTTCCTGACTGAAACATGGTCTTTTTCACCTGCAACCACTGCGGTGAGAGCCTAAAGAAGCAAGCTGTGGAGAAGCACTACCAATGGAAGAGCTGCAAAGGGGTTCAAATCTTTGTTTCTTGTCACGATTGCCAAAAGGACTTCCGAGATCAGGAGTTTACGGCTCATACCAAGTGTATTTCCGAGGCGGAGAAGTACTCTGGTAAGGACTATGTCGCTAAACCATCCCAGAATAAAGGCCAAAGGAAACAGGAGGCCTGGACAGAGATAATTCAGAAGATTTTAGATCGAAAAGATTTAATTCCTCCGGTTCGAAATTTGGTCAATCTTTTAACAAAACACGAAAATGTCCCAAGAAAGCGGCCAAAGTTTGTCAATTTTATGAAGAATGTTTCAAGACACACCTCCCCAAAGGACGTTGATCGGGTTTTTGACCTAATCGAAGAAGCCTACAAAGCGGAAAAGGAAACCCAAACCCCGGTTCAAAATGGCAAAAAAGAAGAATCAAATCCAACTGACAATGGTGAAGAAAAATCTCAAAAGCGAAAGTCTGAGGAAGAAACTGAAGAACCCGTGAAAAAGAAGAAGAAAAAGGATAAGAAATCAGAAGAAAACCCTGAAGAAAATGAAACCGAATCAAATAAAAACAAAGTTGAAAAATCCAAAAAGAAAAAGAACAAAAAAACTGAGGAAGAAAATAATTCTCAAGAAGATCAAGACGTTGAAATGGAAACTGATGAAAAACCTGGTAAGAAATCCAAAAAGAACAAGACTAAAACAAATGGATCAGTTGAAGTGGAAGAGGAACATAAAACAGAAGAAATAATTGAAATTGGAAAAGAGAAGAAAAAGTCTAAAAAGAAAAAGAATTCGGTAAGTGAAGAAGCGCAAACTTTACCAGGAAAAGTCCCATTCCCGTGGAAAGAAACCATTAAGACCATGTTGGAGAAAAATAACAAAATGAGCTTGGAGAAATTCAAAAAGAAATTGCTAAAGGAGTACCAAACGAATCAGAATGAAGACGCTTCAGAAGAGATAAATAAGGACACCATTGATGTGGTCCTGAAAAGGAAACTCAAGAAAATGAAGAATGTATCAATTGAAGATGATAAAGTCATTTTAGCTGCTTAAAGATTTATTTTTAAATAAATGTTTAAAATTATCAATTTAGTTTTACTTCCATTCTTAGATTTAAAACAGTTTAATTTTTTATATTTTATAAATGGGGGAAGTAGGCGGTGCGTTCAGTTGACGATTTGGTTTTTTGGTCACGCAATATTAAATTATTTGTGACAAATATTTGAAATTTTTAGTCTCCAGATAAATAAAAGTGATGTACATCTTTTAAAATAATAGGAACGCTGTTTAGAATAGTTATTTTATTCGAAAATTGGAAAAAATAATTTTTTCCAACGCCTGCTTGGAGATACAGTTACTCCTGTCCTGAAAGTATTCGACCTGTTTGCAATGGAGCTATGTCTGCACTTGATATTTAAATGATATCAATGTTTATGATATCATTCCATAGACAATTTAATTTTATGTTTAAAAATTATTGTAAATGACAATTTAAATAAAGTGGGCGCTCGAATTTCGTTAGAAAAGTATTCGACCTTTTTGTATTGAATGCTTGATTTGTATAAATTAGTTATTTTTTATATGTTTTTTGAGTTTTTCCAGTTTAATTAATCATCTTTGTACTATGGTTTGTTAGTTTGTTATCAATTTTTCATTAAGTTGAATAATAGTAGTGAGATAGTATGGAAATTAGACACTCGAACGAGTAATTTGAACAAACGCCTAATTTTCAAGTTTTAGAAAAAAAAATATTATTCATGAATGATTGAAGAAAAATTTTAAAATTAAAAAGTTTTTCTATGATATTGATATTATTTTTTTACAATAAAATTAATAAATATTAATGATTTAATAACTTATTAAATATTTAATTAAATTTAAGAGAAATTAAAAAAATAATTTTGATGTAGCTTAATAAAAATAGTCAATTCAAATTATATATTTTTTAAAATAATTTTTTTTGGAGTAGGCGATGAAATTTTTGTTCGGATTTCATTAAAATAATTAAATTTTCAAAATTCCTTGTGTTGTTATTTATCCTAAATTAGTGTATTATGTACCACAAAACATAGTTAAATGTGGTGTATATCATTTTATGTAAAAGAACAATTTTTAAAAACATTTTGTTGCAAAAGTGAAAATAATATTAAAGGAGTTTTTCGCGGCCATTTTTTAAAATTGAAAACAAAGTTTTTGTGAAAAAATTTACTTATTTTAGTGGATTGTGTAGAAAGAGCAGGGATTTTGCGGAAATTTGCATCCACAAGCGTACAAATTTTGACATTCGCAAAAATTCAATTCGGATGTCTAACAAAGCTATATATTTTGATTTCTGAGTAATTAAGAACAAAAATTTCGCTTAGTTACTAGATCAGACAAATCAGATATATTACTCTTCATGAAATATTATGGACCAGTATTGCATTCGATTAATTAATATTTAATGAAGTTATTAAAAATGACTTGTGATGTTTATGCAACAACAAACAGATTTTTAATATGATTTTTATATAAATTTTCAAACATCCGTATTCTGAAAAATCCGATTCTACAAAAATAACCCATTAAACGTAATAAGATTGCAGTTTAAATTTTTTTTTTGCATGAAATTGAAAATTGTTTTTGTTAAAAAAAGTTGTGTGATGGTGTGTTAATAAATAAGAAAATCAAAGTGAGAAAAATTAAGTTTTTGTAAAAAACGAACACTGTTCAAAAAACTCTACGGAGCCACATTAAGGACAATTTTTGGGACGTTATTTTGGACCACAATATGCGGCAATTGTACAAAATAATAATAAGAAATAATAAACCTGCACCACCTAGAAGCACAACATGGAAATTTCATACAAAAGCTGGCTATCTTTACCGTCTTTGACTGTGTCTCTTACCTTCTTTTCGTTTTAAATGTATTGGAACTGGAAATTTCCAAATCACATTTTTTCATTAAAATACTGTGCACATAGAATCCGGAAGATGTGTCATCAATAAAATAATGGCAATTATCCGATTTACTATTTCACTATAAATGTGAACCTTCTTAGAATTTGAGATTTACCAAAATTTTAATTTTAAACCATTATTTAGCATTGGTATTGGTTTCGTGTACAAATATAATTTGATTCCAGCAAAATTCCATAATTTCTACAACCTTGTTTTCCGAGACGGTTTAGCATAATTCATTTTTAAAATTTTCAATTTATGTTAGGGGGCGACAAATTTCACTCGCGCTAAAAAACAAAATATAGAAAAACGAAGAACGTAATTATTTTATTCAACAAGGTACACATATAAAAACAATAAAAAGAGATTCTTTAAAATTAAAAAAAAACAAAACTTAAGACAAAGCATATAATCGAATGTTTGGGTAATCACTGTTTAGTTTCCATACGGATTTAAAATTATTTACTTCTGGCCAGAATTCGACAACTAAGAAATCTTTAGTGCCGTATAATTTTCCATTAATATTGATTATTGGTCTCACTTTCCCAGCCCCATTTTTTTCCTGAAAAATTAAAACAAAAGTTTTATAAAACATTAGACAAGAATAAAAATAGGCCTACTATTGTAACGACTTTTGATTGGATAGAATAGTGAAGAAATAGTTCATCAGAAAAGTAGATATTGTCATTAAAACCGACGCAGGATCCAGGAAGATATTTATCTGATAAAGGGATTTCTGCTACTAGACTCCACAGTTTTTTCTCGAGCATGTAATTGGCGAGCCAGGTTTTGTTATCCGGTTTTTTGACAACATAAAACATGGTTTTGTTGGTGTAAGTGATGTCGACAAAAGTAAAATCGCTTGCTTCGATTGTCATGTACATTCCAGTTAGTAGATCAATTTGATAACAATGCTTTTCTTTTAACAAGTACAGTTGATCGCCCTCTACCAACGAATATATAGGATTTGTCATGTTCATTGAGAATTCCATTACTTTTTTATTCTGGTGATTGTCATCCAATATAATCTAAAAGAAACAAATTAAAAAGTTAAAAAGTATGTACTCGTCTGTAGATTTATTTTTCAATACGAGGGTGGTCCATCGTAATTATTAATAGTTGTTTGTTTAGAATATTTTCTTAGATAAAGACTATTGAAATTTAAACATAATATGACCTTCACATTTTATCTAATAGCGACTAAAATTGAAAAGGAAATGTCAGCACATTAAAAAAATTATAACAGAATAGTATCGATTTTAAAAAGGAAATCTCGTTGAAAAATCAAAGACATCTTAAATACTGTGCGTGTGGATTCTTGTCTTAAAATGGTTACTATCACAAGCGATTTAACAAGTTTTATGGTGGTTTCACTATTGGTTTTGTTTAAACATGTGCCCTGAAAACGTGTCCAATGGAAGATGAATGATAAAACCCAAGGCCACCACATCAGTGTGTCTCCAGATTGAAAGTGTTTTATATAGCTAGGATAATAATCATTTGAAAAAAGTTTCGATGCATATTAGCGATGAGAAATCTGTCCGCGCAAAGAGTGATACATTTTACAAAAAGCACACTATGGAACCACTTCTGAAGCTCTGATCAGTGTTTAATAGCAATCCAAATAAAGTTTTTCATCATTCAGCGATCGTTGACAAAACATAAGTCCAATGTTTATCCATAAAAAATCCGGATCAGTGGACTGTAACCGACAAACGTACTCTGAAGTTGGTACAAACTAAAGACCTGGTGTTCTAAAAGAAACCACTAATAAAATGCCTAAAATTTTTCAAAGTGTATAATAATAATGCGATCGCAGGGTTACTGAGAACGAAGGAGAAGTTTGGTTATTGCATTTGTCGGCTATTGGACCCCTTATTTTTCTTATCTTCAAAGGTCTGAAAAAATAACTGATACAGCGCCGAATTTCAAACCGTCATTGCGTCGTTAATAATTGGTCTATTTTAAGTTTGTAAAGTGCGAAAAATAGCCAATAAAACGAAGATTCCACAGATATGCAATTTCATTATCTAATCATAACAGTTAATTGGGAAATTGGATTTTAAAAATGGGGGCGGATCGTCCACGAGCAGTAAATTTGGTGTGAACATATAATAAATTTAATGGATTTCTTGTACGGAGGTTACACTTTAATAAAAAAGAAAAAGCACATGTGCTTTAAAGAATTCTTTAAAGCACTTTTGCTATAATAAAGACTTTGAAAGAGCAAAATTGAGTGTCATAATACCAGTATTAAGCAATAAAAATGCATAAACGAAATTTAAAGAAATGAACAGAGCAAAATTTACCTGAGTACAAAATAGAGAAAATGTTAAAGAAATTTGGCAAGCACTTGTTACAGGGCTATAATACAAACTGTTCAATCGCCCAGAAAAGGAAGGGGTTTGGCAAGATATATTATCCACATCGGTTATTTATAATAAATAAATTTAATAATAAGAGGGTGACACGGTTTTAAGACAGAAAACTCGAATTACGGCTCGTATTTCGCATTCATATCCTCATTAAAAAACTACTGATGTTACATGTTTGAAACACAAATAACTATTTAGAAGGTGACTATAAAATTTTTAAAATAAAAAGTGAAAATAGTTGTAACGGTCAACGATCAATAATTTTGCTTTGTGGGGTTTCACCTGTGCTTTGCCATCGACGTCTTTCACCAAAACAAACGAAGAATCCCTCCAAATTCCAACTAAAGCTCCTTCCAATTTGACAATTTTATCTTCAGACCACTGTTTGGTTCCAATATCGTAGACCACTATTTTATATTCATGATCGTTGATTTCCAATGCGACAATAAAATGATCCAGGGGATCGTAGTAATTTGGAAGTAAAGATTCCGATCCTTGAAAGCAGATTTTGGACAGTGAGTAATAGATTTGACATAATTCCTCTGTATTTGTACAAAAATCGATTAAATTATTAACCCAAACCTGAAAGAAAACTGGAATGATCACAAATTATCAAATAAAAGTTTAAAATAAAACCTTTTTATAAAAGCTCGATAGATCAATAATTGAAATAAATTTCTTTAAATACTTTATACGATTTTCTCGATCATCGTTGATCCAACTAATGATCATGTCAATAATGTTTAAACCAGAAGTGATATGATTAAGAGCAACGATCAAGTCTCGAAAATCATAAACATTAAGATGAACAAAATCTCGACTTTCATGGACCTCGTCTAAATATTTTGCAACAAAAATCAGAGTGTTTAATTCCAGTTCTTCCTTGTGGTGCCTCCTCGCCATCAGCCAAACCTCCAGGCAGTGGGAATAGTCCATATTTGAGTTCAAGAATTCAATAACATGATAAATAATTCCATTTATGTGAAACAAATCGGCTGAAGTCCAATAATTTAAAGCACTTTCCACGTCTTTGATCTCAATACTACCACAATACAAATACTTGATAATTATTTCCAGATTGTGTGCATTAATATCCTTAAGAACGATCTCACTTTCAAGGGATTCTTTGAAAGTTCCGGAAAACATTATATCGAAATACTCTGTGCTGGCAGAGATTACTGATTTGTGAACGTTGAAACTGAAAATGGAGAAATTACTGAAAATTTATTGTGATTTTGTTTTTTTCCTCCATCAAACCGTTTTCCGCAGTCTCCTGCGATCAACACAAGATCCGCATGCTTCCGAGTGGAATATAAATCGTGGAGAACACTCGACGTGTGATCCATAGTTGAGTAAAGCACCATTTTTGCATTATATTCAACGAAAACAACTGAAGCTTCAAACTAGACTAATGACGACATTGGTAATAATTTAGAATAACGGTTGTTTTATTTGTCATTTAACAAAAACACTTTAACGAAATTGCCCACTAGATGGATTTTATAATAAGGCTTCATAGAGTCTGTCTTGTTAAAATTTGTCCAGTTTGTTTTTTTGGATAGCTCTTTTACTTTATATTGTATTTTATTACAAAATAGTTCATTAGTTTTGTAATTTATTCTAGATTTACATTTATACAAAATAATAACATTCGGTTTATTAAATTTGGAGAATTTGACAAAAAAGTAAGAAGTGACATTAAACTTTGCGGACAAAAATAATGAAAATTTCAACTCTCGGCAGTCTTAGCTAAGATAAATTAATATTTTTCCAATATAAACTATTTATAATGAATTTTCTTATTATTTTATATGTTTTACTTAACTTGTAGTTTACCGTAATAGTAATAGTTAATATCTGTTTAGACTGAGAATTTACATCTACATCATGAAACAATTTGAATTTCTCTATATCAATACTTAATAAACTTTATCTTTAACATATATTCATCACAAATTTAGTAATGTGTAAGTATCATTCAAACTAGTAAGTCTTACTAATATAAGAAAACATATATGTTGAGATAAAAAATAATGGATATTAGTTGTGAGACAAATCCTATACCAAAAATGAGGTCGAATTTTGACGGTAAAAATTTGATGTTATGTCAGAAACGTATTACAGTTATTTATACAACAAGGTCGATAAGATAAGTCATTATTAAACACAAGGGTTGTTTTAAGCCACGAGCGAGAGCCTTAAAGAAAGCCAGAGTGTTTAATAATGCTTATCGACCGTGTTTTATACAAAATTGTATGCATTTTTAAATAAATTATCACAAAATCTTAAAACTTCCCTAAATTATTTTAGAAATATATGTTGTTCTGCTCCACACACTATACCTGCCTTTGTTGCTCAATGCTTAATGCGGGAAAAGGATAGAACATTCCTAAATTAAAAATAAATTCAAATAAACCAGTGTAATGGTTTTGAAATTTGGTTAAATTTTAATTTCATTGCAGCGATCAATAAACTGAGAGAAAGTTTTTTAGTAATCGCTTTTGATATCTTCTGCACAAATTCTTATATTTGGATAATAGTTTTTTTTATGATCTTTATGTTTCTATTTCATAACAAAATGTTGATTCGGAACAGAAGTTTTAAGTATAAAAATCCATTACTGTAATCTGAGAGTGCCGGATAATGTACGTCAAAATTTGTTAATATTTAAGCACTTGTGCTATAGTAACGACTTTGACA
>JXOV01023332.1:0-17975 GCA_001014945.1 Clogmia albipunctata
GTCGTAAAAGGATGAAACGCAGTGTATAAGCCTAATTATATAAGTAATTAAAATACATAGAAATATAGAAACTTAGGTGCATTTTCATTATTATTACAAAAAATCCCGATTTTATTGACATTTTCATTCAATCAGGACATCAATGAATAAAATTGTCATTAAAATCGTGATTTTCATCATTTTATTTGGAATTCCAGGGTTGTTCTCTTCCGGGAATTCAAATTTTGTTAGATTTAAATCGTTTGATCATTTTCTTTTTTCCAATAATTTGTTATTTCAAGTATTTGGTATTTTTTGCTTTATGTTTAAAATTGAAGAAATTTTTATTTGCTTCATTCAAATATTTACTAAATTCTCTTTAAAAATTTAAACATATTAGGACATCTTCAAATCTTAAAATAAGAGTGTTGAAATTGTCTTTTGTTACTTGAATTTAAGACTCAATTAACAATATTAAAGGACAAATTGATGCGTTCAGATTAAGTTTTGCTTCTCCAATTTGCGTTTAATTATTCAGTGTTTTAATGGCGCTAAGCATATGAAATATATGTATAATTCGATATAAATTGCCATTATTTTGGTAGATTGCAAATTATTCGAGGTCTTGCTTCTGTCGTAATTAGAATCTATTCACCATAAAACCCCTAAGATGATAGAGACGCCCAGAGAAATATATACACACTCTCTTTAATGGATGGAAAAGATAACAACGAATGGAGACGGAAGGCGGAAGAGCGGATACCTGGATATAAAGATAAATCAGATAAGATGAAAATTGCGTTGTTGCCATAGACGTGTTTTGACAGTATTAAATTATGTCTGTGATCCAAATTGATTTGATCGATTGCAATGGAAAAGTGGCTTAGGCAATTCTGTAATTCGAGACGAGACTTAAAAGGAGAGCAGATAAGACAGGATTGAATTACCCAGACGACGTTCAATTCAATCACCTTCGTTTTTGAAACTATACATTAAAACATCTTTTCAATTTTCATAATATAGAGTTACGTTTTATAGATTGCCGCAGGGAGTTTTGGCTAATAACTTGTGCTTCGTATCGAAAAATTGTTGCTCGATGAAAATTTAAATAAATTGAAAAGGAAGAGATGATTCGCTTTTATTTGTATTACTTTTTTAAAAGCAATTTACTTCATTCTTCGATAGCTATTAAATCCATCAAACTGGTTTAAAGGTGACTACGCTTCAGAAGGTCAGGAGAACGAAGATTCATTTTACAAATCAATACCATCCAAAGTGTGATGAAGTTGACGTCTGGTAGGACTGTGGAGCTTTCTGGTGGTTGGGTTAGATATAATAGTGGGGTGCAAGAATGTTCGACTGACCTGGAGGAGAGAGTCTAGTAATTTAGGGGACAAAAGAATATTGTATTAGTCTGCAATGGTATTTAAGTTTTATTTTCTGTTTGAGTATAATGGCTGGGTAACAATAGATCTTTTAAGGATATTTAGGAATATTTATTTAGGCAACAATGGTTAATTTATAAAACAGTAATTGCTCTTTTAAGAACCCTGGTTGTTTAACCACTTATACATTTTTAAGTGAAATGATTTCCTTTATAGTTTTATTAATATTGATTTTATTAATAAAAATGTACAGAAGACGCCGCTTATTAAAGCCATGATTAATAGGGATAATCGCTTTTTGGAGCCAAAATGGCTAGGAACGGATTGGCCGCATACAAATACATTAAAAATTAATCACTTAATTTTGCCAAACCCATCGCTTTATAGAGCTATTCTGTGGCCAAGATCACTACTTCAAAGGGTAGCGACTGGCGAGAGCAAGTGCAAGTGACGACGACAAAAGACTGATTGTTTTCTTTTCACACCAAAATTACGTAAAAAGATAAATTTATTATTTATAATCAAAAACATCCGCCCTCCCTTGATAAGCTACTGGACAAAACTATAGTCGTTGACTGTAATTGTGTTCATAATTTTTTTTCAGAACTTGAAGAGGAAATGATTCTGTTTCGTCAAAAAATATTTAAGCCATATTTGAAGGAAATTAATAGATTTCATTTAATTTTATCTTGTGTATTAGTAGCATTAGTACTTCAAGTGTAAGTCCACAAAAATTTAGAGTAACTTTACTGAAAAAGCCAGAGCAATAAACCATTTAATCGCATCAACATAGAGATTTCCGATGTCTTGAAGTTCTCCTGTATATCTCAGGTCAGGGCATTCTGATTTTATTCACACTGGTAGGATGGATCCTTCTTGAAACCGCATTTGAAAGAATGAAGATTGAAGCTCTTTACAATCCCGTTTTGAAATCCAATCCAATCGATAACTTAATCAGCCTTTTAGTGGTGCCGGTTATTTGTACTAATTTGACTACATCTCGAGGGGCAAACTGTCCGAAGGGGTTCCATGGAAATAGTTTTATGTTATAAGGTAAGTCGGTAATAGATTATATATTTTTAAAAATATTTCACAAACAATTTTCAAACAATTATTGTTCAGAATTTAGATCGATCTCAATCTTAAACAGAAATGTATTTGAATAAAAGTGTTTTTTTTTTAATATTTATTATTGACACCGACCAAAAGATCATTTGTGTCAAAAAAATACTAACATTTCAGTCTTATATACTAATATCTATAATTATATATTATATATTTATATCTTAATGCTATTTTCTTCAATAAAATTTAACAATCTTTTCATTTCGCTTAAATTTAAATTATTTACATAAGTTGGTGAGATTAATCCTAGATCTTCCAAATTAAATCTATTATTCTCATTTACTGGACAATAATAAATTTGATGAACAAAATCGTTTTTCTGATTAATACATAATTCACAAAAATAATTACCATTATAATCTTTAACTGTAAAACCAGCTCTTAATCTAAATGCCATTTTCGCCTCCGTGCCTTTTAGTGCCTTGAACAGCTTCTCTATACATGTTTTAGGTTTTTTAATAATACTATGATAATACTGTCCCTTACAAAGTCCTAAATTCACAAATTCTCGCTCCCATTCCTGCTCTAAAAGTTTTTATAAAGAACATAAATAAAAATTTTGACAATATTTGCAGTTATGCAAAAAATTGTCGAATTTATTCAAATCTTGACCAAAAAAATTAAACCGAAAACCAAAATAAGCCATTTTGATAAATAACAAAAATTCCAAATAATTTCAAAATTGCAATTTAACTGAATAATATTCAAATACAGTATTGTCCAAATAAGTATGTATTTGATTTACTGAAGGATAAAGCTTGTTCCTTTAGTATTTATTTATAATTATTTCATTATTTGTCGATGGCATAATAATCTCAAATTGCTGATTTTATTGTGGAAATTTAGGAACATCTCCGAAAATATCTTGACATGCTGAACACGAGGATCCGAAATTCCTCCAGAATTGCCTCCAGCTTAAGCTATTTAAGAGACGTCCATTTAACAAGGTTCCGTCAAACAAAGCGCATACTTATTTGATCTCTTGGGTATTGCCCTTTGAAGACATCGTTCGAGAAATTATTTATAATGTTTATTTTTAGAGATTGACAGCAGTACATGGCATTGAGTATTAATAATTTAATTTCTCCAGTTTTAGAGATGACGTAATACTACTTAATTAATTCAAATTGAATAAATGAAGGACTCACTTTAAAGCAAGTCATTAACAATACATGTAGTACGAGTATATGAATAAAATACTGATTAACTAGTTTATTTCTCTTTTGCTTTTCACGATGAGATTAAGCACTTGCAAAATTATATTACCATGCTTTAATTTTCTGTTTATTGCAGAAATTATGATTCAATTATACGATTCAAATTGTCAATCATAAATTATTGATGTCATGGCAATTGATTTCAGTCAAAAGAAATTAAATCAATGAAGTTGCTTCGGTATTAAATTGCGACTAAAAGAACCTTCGATATTTGGTTCTTGCACGACATCGACTAGAAATAAATGCATAAATTTATTGCATGTTTATTGTAACATATTGGCATAAATCTGTACTGGATTGCATAATAAAGTTGTCCAAAATGTTTAGTATCAACTTGCAAATCTGTTATAAAACCCTCAAGTTTACTCATACATAAATTTAGTCCATTTTATCTATATTTTCTGAGGTCACTAGGGTATTTTTAGATATAAAAAATATTGACAATATATACGTATATCACCAATTTATTAATTTCATATTAAATAAAAATAACTCAATTAAAATTAAAATACTGATTTTATTGATAGAAATAGAATGCACGCAATTATGCTCAAATTTGGAATACCAAGAATTGTCACCTTGGTTAGACCCAGATGACAATGAAGAATACGTAGTGAATGAAATAATTTTGGAACAGCAGAGATATTCCCTAATCCCTGCTTTCTCAGGACAGAAGTTAGTAGATGTATTTGCATCTTATTATTTTTTTTACTATTACCTTATTGTTTGCAATTCAATCGATTATAAAAAACTGTTAATCGAAAAGCATGACCAAATCTGCAGTTAAAGAAATTTTAACCCTTTTTTGAATACACGAATATAGAAACAACAATATCTTAAACGAGTTCCAAAATTTCTACGAATGGGATTAATATGTGTAGAATTGACGATTTAATTTCGTTAAGCCCTAATACTAATTATCAGGGACAAAAAATAACTAGGGTTGGAAGAACAATAGCCACCAGTTTCTACAGGCAGTATATACGTAGACCATTACTAAATATTATTAAATATAAAAAAGACAAAAATATGTTAAGAAAAGACTTCAAACTCACAGAGACGTAGATATTCGATATTCGAAAACGAAGAATACACATTAGGAAGTATGTGTATATAAAAATTAAAATTGATGATCAATAATTTGAAGAGATGAACAAAAATGGGTGAGAAAGCACAAGTTTTTAAATAATAATAAGAATGGATGAAGCTTCATCAAATATTAAACTACTTGTAGGTTGATCTCGCAAAAGTTACAAGACGATAATGAGGAACACCATAGAAAATAATTCTATACTTCATTTCAAAACTGACTATCAATTAGCATGTCGATTTTAGAAGCGGGTGGGTTTTTTAAATGTTAAATTTCTAAGCGCCTGGTGAAAACTCAGATTATATAATCAAAACTAATATATAAAAATTAGTATTAATTGCATTAGGATAACTTGAATACATAATAGACTTTTAATCAATTCTCGTTTCATTTACTTTATGATAGAGGAAATATCATCTTGCTCTTTCAATTAATATGTTATATAAAATTAAAATTGAAATAACATCTCATCCACAAATCCAGTTAAATCATACACAACGAAACTGACTTTCATAGAAATTTGTTGAATTGCTTTCACGGAGGTCACACTTAATAATAAAGAAAAGTCCTTGGCAGAAAAAATTTTAGTGTCATAATATCAATTTTATGTAACAACAATGCATAAAATTAATTTAATTCTATTTCGCATGTCCGTTTAATCTGAAGACTATGAGGACGCTAACATCGACTCGAACGAGAACACCCTCATAGATCAAAAACACCAAAGAAGATACGATCATTTTTTCAGATCATGCGGAACTAAAGAACAATTTGTTAAGCGATGCCATTCCGACTATTTAAATCCCATATATGTATCACAATAGTGATAAAATGTAAATATCATGATCATTATTGTATTCAACAAAGTCCTGTAAATAGTAAATTTTTGTTCTTGGTTTTGAGAGATAATTAAAAAGAAGTGTCTACGCTTAACGGTCCTTAATACAAGGGATGTATCACTATTTGTAATACCTAATAATTATGTTTAATATTGACCTGAAGTTTTTATAGAATGTTAAAAATGTTAAAATAAGGTGTTATGTAAGTCAATAAAGATTGTAAGGAACGTTACACTTTATTATAAATCTGTGGATAATTTGTGTAGGAAAATTGCCTTATTTTGAATTGTGTTCGACTTTAATTCTAAAACTATAGTGTATTATTCAAAACAGAAAGTTCCAATTTCACAAATCATCCAATCAAACAACAGAAACTCATCATGGCAAAAACACAATCGACACAGTACAACTGTGGTATATAAATACTTTGTTGGAACAAGAGGATGTCACAAGTGTTAATTGGTAAATATTGAGTGTGACTGCAAAAATAAGTATGCCAAAATTGGAAAGTTTTGGGGGATAAGTTTTGTCAACAGAGATTGCAAATAAATTTTCTGTGGAGGCGTTGTCTGGTAGTGAGCAATAATGAGAGGAGTATGTTCTTGTTTTCACCAGTTTTTGCGATAGGAAAAGTTTAAATGGTAGTTAAATCTTTATCAAGTGATCAGGAGAGGAAGAGGAAAGTTTAAAACTGTGGAGAGAAATTTTTGGAAGAAGCGATAATCTCTAATTTGGATGGAAATATATATACGAGTATCTTTTTTGGCAAAGAATAATACTTTTGCGGATTGCCCGAGAAGAAGTTGAAATTTTCCAACACAGTTGACGACTGCCAGATAAATGCCTGAGCATTTCTTGGGGTATAAGATGCTTAATGTATAAAACGAGCTTTTCTGTTTTAATTACATTTCACTGGTGATGGCCCTTTCTTTTCGTGTGTTTATCTTATGGAATTATATATAATCAGTCAGAGAATTAATATGGTTTCCCACTCTCCCTCTTGTTCTTTCCATCTAGGACGGATGCTGTTTCCATCCCCGGGCATAAGGTTACAGTAAAGCATTTTAAGGCCGAGAGACATACATCGCAGAACCATTATTATTATGGTTTGTGTACTTATCTGATGAAGGGAAGTCCACAATTTATTTAGTTTCCATGTCAACGTCTGGGAAGGAATTCGCATATAAAGGAAGGATGTGCCAATTAATCCAAAAGTCTCCGACATTTCATTGATAAGACCGATACCTTGAATAAATGGGTTTAGGTCTTTCAATTAGTGAGATGAGTCAAACTCGATTTTCTTCGTCATTTTCTTAAGAGGAGGGTGGTTGAAGAGTGGATGGGAAACCTTGAGAAAGTTTCAGAATTAAATGATTGGATTGAATGTGGAAAAATGCTCACTGAAATATGCAATGCCTTGTATTTTTCCGCACCTCTTCTTCTCCCCATCGTCGCTTCTTTGCCCTAACAAATAAATAAGATGCTTACCGGGAATTATTTTTTTGCTTATTAAGCGGATTCCACTGTGGTTCTGCAACATTGGCAAGGTAAAGCCATCGGGAAGCGTGAAGTGAATCAATAAGCTGCCTGGCATCGATTGACAATCACGGGGAATATAAACCCGGGATGCGAAACTGATTTGACTAATTGGACCTGTTTACGGACGGATTTACCTCGTCGACTCCGGTAATTGCAATAACGTATAGCATACGGATTATTTCGGATTATTCTGTCGTCAATTTGTTACACAATTGAGAAAAAGAAACTTTGGGCTTCATCTGATGAGACTGCGTGTCGAAATTATTGATTGTGAATTCAAATATATAATACATATATCTGATTCGATTGTCAAGAAACCGTATCAGTTTCAATTTGAGTAACGACTCTAAAAATTACAAATCTCTGAATTTGGTTAAAGAGGTTATTGACAACTGTTGATTTATCTCAACTAGTAAGAATTGTTCTCGATGATAGTACGAGTACATAGAAAGAAGTTATGAATGATGTTACACCAGTTATTTCAGTTTAACCCTACAAATCCCAAATGGGCTTTTAGGAACGTGTGATCTTTTAAAAGGATATTTGATTAAAATAGATCAATTCATTTAGTGAATATATTTATTTAACCGAAGCTACGACAATTTGTCAAAAATATTTATTTTGGGTTTCATTCATATTCTTATTTTAAAATCAGTTGGATAAATAATCAAATAATGAATTCGTATTTTTTTTCGTATAATATTTTTAAATTAAAATATATACAGCGAAAAGTATGTTTTTATTTCTATTTTTTATAATAATAATTGCTTTATTCAATTCCAATATATAAGTTCATACAATCAGATAATATTCATCTCATGTGCCGTTTAATTGGTTCGCAAAAATATTTTTTTGAAGTTGAATATTTTATTCTTAATTACAGAGTTATAGGAAATTAATATTAAAATTTTTGTTTTTTAGATTAGGATATATTCATTTTTTAGTTGGAGCGTCTCCTTAGAAAAACCGGTTCTTTATATGTCCCAACAAGTCCCTAGGAACGGTATAGTAAGCTAAGGAAATTGTAGAATTGGTAAAAATTGCCTATTCAAATTTTTTCTCTTAGAATTCTTACTTCTGATGATAAACTTTATCGCTAAATTTCTCAATTTGTCTATTGAAAGGGTTTCTTTTTATTTGCAAATTCCCTTTCGATTAAAATGAGTCTTTAAAATATTTATAATTATAAAGTTTAAAACAATGATAATTAAGATATAAATTTGTAATTATTAATATTTTATTTAATATAATTATGTGATTTAATTAGATAATTATTATTACTAATTAGGATCAAGGTTTTGGCATGAAGTTAGAAAACGCAATGTGCAATAAAAGTCCGATTTCCAACTTAACGAATATGCAAAAAAATACATATTTTTAAATACCCATAACATAAAGCATATAATAATAGTTTCATACAATAGAAATACATTGTCTAAATACTGTCAAAAAGTAAGTAATGCTATTATTACATTGCAAAGACCATTACTAAAGAATTAAACATAGAGAACTTAAAATAACTGCGTATCTAAAGCTTAGTTTCAATTCATTTTTATCTTCTTTTCGGATTAGTCCTTGGGAAAATTATGTTTTTGTTTTTGGCGATGGGCTCAGTACAGTTATTTTTGCCATTAAATATTTATAAAACCAACCGCAAAAACAAGCGAAATTGTTGAGGCTTAATTCGACACATCTGCTTCTCCCTAATATAGATCTAGTATTACATCCATATAAATGAGATTTTGCTTTGTTTTTCTGCGTATTTCTTTAAGAAGGATGAGAGAAATAGAATGGTGGGGACGAGGAGGGCTTGGGGTGAAAAGTGGGGGGCAGTAAACTATGCTGAATTATTTACGAGAGTTCAACAACTTGATGAATATGGCCGGCCGCAATAGACAGACGAAAATAAATATCAACCCATGTCATTGATGGATTATTATGACAACTAGTCGAGACTGGACACCTGCTTCGGGTTTCCTTTTGATATGATAATACTAGATAACCGATTATAGCTCAACTAAACCAATTTGGAAAACTGGAACAAATCATTAAATAATTGGATATAATGCTTGTTTTTAAGTTGAACTTATTTAGAATTTCATATAAAAATTAAAGCTTATTGAGAAATGAAAGAGAACGTTACCATTTAGTTAGAAGAAATGGATACATAGAAGAGAACCATTAAAGGAAATTATATTGTTACCGCGTACTGCTAATCACAAAATCAGTAATTATTATAAATTATAATTTATTGCTAATCAAATCAGCTTGTATGAGTATTTTAAATATAAATGATTTAATATAGTTGAATATCGCTATTCTAATGTAGTCGGGGCAGGAGGAACTTTCGATTATCTAGAACTCGAATATCACGGATTTTAATATAAAGTGGCCGCTTATTAGGGCCACGGTTAATAGGCACAATCGCTTTATCGGTCCAAAATGCCTAGGAACGGATCCGGCCGCATATAAATACATTAAAAATCCATCGCTTATTGGAGCCAAACCCATCGCTTTATAGGGCCGTCCTGTGGCCAAGATCACTACTACAAAGAGTTGTAAGAACAAATGCAAGTGACGACAACTCAGTCTTTTGTATACTTTTATTTACACCAATCTTGAATATGTGTCCAATGTTTATTTGATCGACTGAAGAAGTGAAGACAAAAGGAAAAATCTAAAAAAATATCGTCTCCTCGCATGTTTGTGTTTGCCGATTTTATGGCACCGCAATAGTTTACACGTCTCTTTGATGTAAATTTTTTGGTCATCATATATTCATCACTACATACAAAATCATATTTAATTGTTAAATAGATTGCTAAATTCATTCCGTTTTCTCATATACATTTCTTTTCGTTTAATAATACCGGGTGAGAATTAACGCTCAAATTTGTTTGACGTGTACATGTAAGACGTCATTGACGATTGCATTATTATTAAATTTTACAAGATAATCATCTATTGAATAATTATTATTCAATAAATACGCTCTAAGCACATATGAATGTATATACATATGTACATACTCGTGCATATTTAAAAATCTTTACCTACAGATCAAATTCTAGTTTTTATTGACCAATCGCTTAAAAGGTTTAATCGGTTAATAGGGCCAAGCCCCTAATAAAAGATGTCCACTGTATTTTTAATTAAAGACTACAACCATAAATTGAAAATATAACCAACGATTTTAAATCGATTTCAAAGCAGTGTTCATTAGTAATTGAGGAGCTGGGACAAGGTTATGCTGTGCGGAATCGGCTCTATCTGTATCATGACAGCGTACATATCGAATATTACGGTGCCTTCACATGAGAGGAGTGCCTCGAATAACGCCGGATAATAGGGGCTCAGATAAGCGCGATTCCACTGTACAATCACATTTTCTCTCGTTCTGAGTGTTTAATCGATGATAAGAAGAAGAAAATTTTTTTTAGTAATTTAAGGTTATATTCATTAACATATTAAAATCACAGAAAATAAACTTTACGCATATTGTCGATAGACAAATTTCTAAGAACTTTAATTATATTAATTTTCAATTCGATTATGATTCAGAACTAGAAATTATTTATGAATTGATTTTAATTTTTCATACTTCGAAGAAAAAGTTTAATTAATCAAATAAACTTCAATGATTGATAAAAAGCATAATTAAAAATGAATAATTAATTAGTTCGATATAATTTTCTCTGTTTAAAACTAAAAGTTTTAATCAAGTCCTTTATTAGAGTTTGAAAATCAACGCTTATTAGAAATGCTAATTAAAAGTTATGGAAATTGGTTTTATAGCATAAATAGAACAGCTAATAAAATCCTTCCTGAAGGAATAGTTTAGAACTGTGATGTGATAATATTAATTAAACTTATTCAATCGTGCTAGTTTATTGGTTTGGTCATAGATTCATTGAGATGGGATACTTGTTCTAATTAAAGTTTTATTAGTGTCAGAGTTTCTTATGCAATACAGGAAGTACTCGTAACTATCGAAGGAATTCGAAATGTCCCAGATTGTCGCTCCTTGGAACTATTGGCCAGAAAAAGCCAAATGTTTCATGGACTGTAAATTGGAAGCGGAAACTTTACAAAGCAAAAATGTCGCAAACTTTGCTCAAGATGGCAAATAGTACGAGTTTTGATTAAAAAGTTTCAGAGTAAGAAACCAAGACTGATGACTACCAAGAATCACCAAATTTATCTCAGATGATTTATGTGATTTATTTTTGTAGTACTTATTTTTGTAAATTGCTAGTATTAATCCATATACTTTAATGTTGAAAGCCATTCTTTAAATAATTTAAATTCTGGTTTTGAATCGATAAAGTTTGGGAAAACAGTACTTATGCAGTTTTAGTATTCGCTTGATTAATTAATAAAAGCTCTAAAGATGCAAGTCATAAAATTTTCAAACATAAAATAAATTAATTGCTCTTATACGAGTATAAGAACATTCCCCGAAGAAAGTTAAATGTTGATGCAACTTTGGGCTCCAAGTCAAATCAAACTAATCACTACGTCCGTATAGATATTCTGCTTTCATTGAATATATTTTCAAAGGTATTCGTAAAAGTTTTAAGCCGACAAACTTTCATGTTATGGATCAATTCACCTTGTAAAGTTTTCATTGAAAAGTTCATTTCCCCATTTGCATTCATTGCACCAAAATTCAATTATTTCAGTCATTAATCCGTATTTTTATCGGAGAAATTTCTTCTCAAAGTTTTAATATTTTAGTATTATACGAAATTAGTGGGTGATGTTAGGATATCCGTAATCTACATCCTGTTGCAATTATTCTTGCAAAGAAATATTACTTATAATGAAAAACCTTCAGTTTACACCTTTTTTGCATAAATATCTCTGTTTTCCTTGGGTAGTCGCCTTTCCTTTCGTAACACAGGGCAGCTTTTGCATAGATATACTATTATTTACGAATTAGATGGAAAATTCTCCGTTCAATTTTAAGTTATGTAATCATAAAGAAAGTAAAAATTTCAAAAATTATACTAGTTTTTTAAGTATAAGTTTAAGTTTTGTTGGACAGACTTCGGACCGGTTCTGCTGTGATAATAGTGGTAGCTCATTTTTCGAAATCAGTTGAACTTGAGCAGAGTTTACACTACTTGCACTTAGTTATCTATAAATGGATCGATGGATAACGAAGATAAATGGATCAGATATCAGATTATACATGTAGATAACATTTTTTAAATGTTTTCGACATTGACATTCTAACAAAATTTCTGATTCAATTTTAGTTCAGATAAGAAATTCTGTCGTACGGTGTGAAAAATATATTGAGGTTTGGTAAGAAATTTCTGAGACATTTAAATATATACTTACTGAATTTTATATTTAGAAGATTGCTGTTAAAATGGATTCTCTTCGATTACTACTACTGGAGAGAGATATAACTAAGAAGAAGTTAGAATCAGCGATTCTCAAGTCTAAACTGGATGACAATGAAGTTTATAATGAGCTCTGCGAATTTTACGAAAAGAGTGAAATTCTTAACTTTCACATAGCTGAGCCAGTTCGTCAGTTTATTGTGGACTACATTGTAAAATATCGTTGGAATTACAAGTCTACTGGTCAGCAGACTCAATCAGATGTTCCTGGGCGAATAAATCTACTGATCAGTATATTGGATGAAAATTTGAAGGAGTTCCCCAGTTCTTCAGATACAGAAAAAATGCACCTTCTTCTGTTTTTGATTTAAGTTGCTTTAAGTTACTTGATTTAAAATTGATTTAATTCGATATTTAAAATTGTATTATCTTTAGATATTGACTTCTAATTATCCGAATTTACAAAGTTTTATTGTTAATTGGTAATAATAGTTATTTATACAACAAGACCAATAAGATAGCCCATTATTAAATACAATTGTTATTTTAAGTGTTTGATAATGCTTATCGACAGTGTTTCATACAAAGTTCCATGCATTTTAAAATAAATTAGAATAAAAATCCTGAAAATTCATCGAATTTATGAAAAAATATATTTTGCTCTGTTCCACACACTATACCTTTGTTGATCATAAATACTTCAATCGTATTGCGGGAAAGGGATAGAACATTACTAAATTAAAAATAAATTGAAATAAACTAGTTTAACGGTTTCATTGCACCGATCACTGAATATAGAGAAACTTTATTGGTAATGAATTGGATTTCTCCGTTACAAATTCTAATATTTGGGAATAGTTTTCAATGTTATTTATGTTTCTAGTTCATAACAAAATGTTGATTCGGAACAAATTTTTCAAATAATCAAGTCCATAACTGTAATCTGAGAGTGTCGGATAATGTTCGTTAATATTCGTCAAAACTCGTCAATATTTAACAGTAAAACCTTCAGTGTCAAAGTAACTTTTTATATAAATTGCTGAATTTTGTTTACGGAGGTCACATTTTAATAATAAAAAAGCAGTAGAACTTCAAAAAATTCTTTAAAGCTCTTGTGCAATTTAAAAACGGCCTTGAAAGAGTAAATTTGAGTGTTATAATACCAATTTTAAGCAACAAAAATGAATAAAATAATTTAATGGAATATTAGGATATCACAAATTTTGTATTTCTATACAATAACCAGCTTTAGAAAACTGTGTGCATGCTTTTCTAATTTTGAGTGTGTACAGTTTTAAATTATGTTCACTGGATTAATTCTTTTTTCTACTTTTAGGTATTGGAACGCAATTTTCAAATAATTGGTGAGTGCTTATTGGCAGTTGACAAAATAGGTCGAAACAAAAATAAGGACAAAATTAAATCCATCCTGTGTTTCTGTTCATTTGAAAAATTGAAAGAAAACCTTATTTCCATGCGGAATTCATTATCCCATGCAAAAATTAAGATTGAATTTTCAAATAATATTTATGATATTATGGGATTACAATTACGAATGGATATAATGAAAATGGATATAAAAGTATCGGATATAATATTTGAAGAACAAAGATTAATTAAGGAACGTTTTATTCTTAATTTGATCTCTGAAAAAAGTTTGGAAATAATATTGAAAAAAATTAGTGTAATAGATACTCAAGAAATTAATAATTGGAGGTTTGATCACCATAGTAATTTTGAAAAAAGAGAGTGGTTTATTGCACTTGTAACTGATTTAGTCGAATCTGCACTTAAGCACGATAGAAGCGGAAATATTGAACTGATAATGAAATCAATGGAAATCACTAAAGCCTTGCGAACATTTAGTATGATACGAGGAATTTATACTTTCAGTAATACACTGTTTAGCTTTTTTCGAAGAATTAAAGGTGAACAATCGTGTGTTTATACAATAAAAGATAACTTAAGAACTATTTACGAAAATAAAAGTACGTACAAATGGACCGAAAGCCTTATCTTAAGAAATATTATAATGTTATTGATGGCTTTTTCAGAATCGTTATCTGATATTGAAGAAAAATGCTTTATTTTTTTTATTGCCGGTGGCCAAAGATATTTGAATGAAATGGATTTATGAATGCACATTAAACATAAGTGAGGATTGTAAAATTTCCAAAATTTTAGACGATATAAATAATTCCATTTTAGATTCTGAAAGTAAAATAAAATTTAAATCAATTACAAACGACCTTCTTTATAAAAAACATCTGTTTGAGAATTTTAAGATGTTTGGTGATATTGATAATTTACAAGCCCAGTGGCCCAAAAATGATAAAAGCATTTGCTGGAATGATAATAAATTAGGTTATAAAGATCCACTAAATATAATTACTATAAAATGTAATATGAATTTACCAGATTATGAAATTGCAGATCGTTTTTTAACAAAAATCAAAATTAAAAACAAGTTGGAAATTGTTAACAAAATGAGGTACTTGGAGCAAATTAAACTAAAAAACGATCTTCTTAGAGCAAAAAGAGAATTGCAACAAAATATGTGTAATTTTGACCACAAATTTGCAAACGAAATGAATGCTTTGAACTGTTTAGAAATTTTGAAACTACTCGGTACAGAATTTGTTTGGGAAAAAAATTATATGGATTTTCCATGTGTTTTTCCAGTGGGAAGAATGCTAAGAAATTATTTAGCTCATGGTGATATTTATTTAGAACTATTTTTGAAAGATTCCAAGGAAATTGTCGCAAGCCACCTGGAACAGATCTACAATATTGGAGTTGAAATACCGCTTAGTCAAGGACTTTCACGATTAGATGATTTCAATGCATTTAGGGAGTCGTTTTATAAACAAAAACACTGGATTAATTCTTTCATCAACGCCCGAAAAACTGAAAATTATTTTAATAGTTGTAATATAGATCATACATTGCTTATGGCAAGAGATGTAAATGAATTAACCATTGTACATCATAATTTAAAAACATGTGATAAGAACAACAATTTTTTTATGTATCTTATAGAGAAATACTCTTTTGGAAGTAGATTCGTAAAAAATGAAATTTTCGAATTGATGTTATTTCATAGCACTACACCTAATTACGAAGATTTTGCAACAACTAACTCTGTTCTTGTAAAGGAGCCGTCATTTAGAGATTACTTTATTGACAACTTTATAAATGAAACACATCCTTTTACAAAAAGATATATTTTATGTCAAATACTATGCTTCAATTGTCCTGATTTAGACGTGTTTAAGAAAATATATCATAAAAACTTTAATGTACATAATTCAAATTTATTACATTTATCCTGCTTGTTTAATCAGACTGACGTAGTTAAATATCTCCTTGAAATTGAAAACCATCATGTAGATTCTATTTATGAAAATTTAACGGCCTTGCAATGTGCAACTCTTGCTGATAACTTTGAATTGACCAAATATTTGGTCGCAAAAGGAGCAAACATTGAAGGATTGGTTGAGAAATCGACTTTTATCTTACTGCCACACGTCCAAAACCATTAATCTATGCATTGGAAGCTGGAAATTTTGATACTGTGAAATTATTACTTGATCAGGGAGCTCGTCTTGATTTTAAATCAATCTATGTCAATTTGACATATAATAGTAACACAAATATTTGAGAGTACCTCGTGGAAAGATATCCTGAATTGATAAACCATAAGGAAGACGCTCTAATTTTTTCTGCATGCAGGTATCGTAATGAAAAATTAGTGGAATTTCTAATTGCAAAGGGCGCAAATTTAAAAACACTCTTAGATGACAATCGTACAGTATTAAGGGAAGCTTGTTATTGTTTTAATAATATAAAAATAATAAAATATTTAATTGAAAAAGGGGCTCCAACTGAGGCCAAAGGAGTACTGTTTACACCTTTGATTGTAGCCTGTGAGAGAGGAAATATTGAAATGGCAAAAATTCTTCTTGAAAATGGAGCAAATCCAGTTAGAGAGAATTTTACCTCTTCTCCTTTAAATGAACCACTTAAAAGCCAATCTATTCCTATTATGGAAGTACTATTTGCAAGAAGAGCGAAAATAAATGAAAAAACAATTTTTATGAGTATGGGAAATGTAAAATCAAAAGTTTTTGATTATTTAGTTTTAAAAGATAAACGAATAAATTGGGTTGTAAATAGCTTAAACGTAGCTATTATTTAAGAGAATGTAGATCTCTTGAAATCAATGTTGAAACATATTGAATTATCAAAATACAAATTAAAGTTCAAGCATTTTTATGCTGCACTTCAGTCAACAAAGTGTTTTCGTTTAGTGGCAAATTATCCATATACAAATTTAAGTGACAGAGAATGGGGTGAGATATTATCCCATTTAACTAATAAGGATGATAATGAATTGGTAAAAATAATTATTGACAAAGGAGTAGATATAAATCTAAAATTTGGTAATAGATCAAAATCAACATTGTTTCATTTGATAAGTTATGGAAGCAATGGAATAAATAAAATTTTGCTTAAATACTGTTTAATCAAAGGTGTTGATTTGACAGCAAGGGATAATGATCAGCTTACTGCTGTCCAAGTGGCTGCAAAATGTTTAGATGAGCAGTCTTTTAGAGAGTATTTAAACATAATATTATTAACAAAACCAAATATTAAAATAATAATTTCTAAAAAAATATTTGATAAGTAGATTGAAAAAAGTAATGTATACATTTTGGAAGTGTTGTTTTACTTACCAATAACAGTTGTTATAAATATTATACAATAAATACTATATGTCAACATTTTAATATATGACAAGTTTGATATTTTATTTAAACTTAATATACTTTAAGATAGAAAACATTGTATTATTAAAAAATACTTTTAGCTATGTTACTTATGTTATAGTTGTAAAGAAATGTAAAAACAGTTTTCTTAATAAAAAATATTGGTAATTGTTTTGACTTTATTATTTAAACAAAGAGAAAATGATTGTTTTAATTCTGTTATTTTAATCGTAGATCCACTCAGGACCGCCAAAGGAGGTTGTTTCGTCAAGGTCGAAATACACTCCGTTGCAAGAAGTTGAATACAGTCATTTTATTGAATTCAACCATCAATATCTCTGGTATTTTCCATAATTTAAATAATTCCTTTGGCAATAGGGTTAAGGCTTTCATTGAGAGTAAAAGTATGAAAAAATTTTGGAATTGGGTTCATCACAGCTACTTTCAGAAAACAAAAATCAACGCGGCACCATTTTGATCCCTGAAAAACGTTGCAGAAAGTTGAATACACTCCCGTTGTTGGTGGGTTACTGTTGCTTTTTTAGGGTTTTAAGTAATAGAAACTATTGATAATCTATTCCTCTTGAATTAAATGGCTTCAAAATAGAATTTATTTTATTGAAAAATATGCTTTTTGTGATAAATATATGGAAAAATTGGGTTTCATGCATTTTTGGATAA
>JXOV01023359.1:4825-16999 GCA_001014945.1 Clogmia albipunctata
TAATTTCCTTGCATACAGCGGAGTCGATGACGTTTCCACTACTACTACCAACACAGATCTGGATAACCTTATTGTTAAGTAAGCGTTGCTTAGAATATAATATTTGATAACTTGTTTTATTTAATATTTTTATCTATTACAAATGTATATGATAAATTAATGGCATTTATATTTTCATTGCAATTCATCTCAATTATCAAAATTGTCTGTCTTCAAATGTCAAGAAATATCAAATAATTACTTATGAAGACATTACTTTGGTGAGATTTCGTGGGTCTTGGTTGGCTCACACCATTTTTATTTCACCTACGAAAAAGAGAGAGTGTCTATTATGATGATAATTTAATTACAATTAAAAGTCAATCAATTGGACGACCGGAAGCCGAAATGCAGATACGGTCCATTTTCACACGATGACGTCAATTGGACCCGTCATGCTAATTTATTTCCGTTTTCCATCTTCTTCATATTTTTCACGACTTGATTTTATTATTTATGGCAAATAATTATGTATGCATATTTTCGGATAATGATCTCCATACGAAACAAGTGATTTGTTATTAATTTTAAGCTCCAAATTTGCATACATTTATTTATATTGCTCTATTGTTGTTTGTTTTATTTCTGAGAAAATCTGATTTTGATTTTAATTACCTTGAACGTCTTAATTAAATTGTATTAATTTTTAATTCAATTGAAATGTATTCAGTGTAGGATTTGATCAAATTTATCTTATTTTTTTGGTAAATCCCAAATAAAACAGTTATTCGAATTCAATCCGAAATCGAAGAACTGATTTGTGGTTTCTAAGTGCAACAATCCGAAAATAATCGATGATGAAGTACCTTACAAATTGGGATCACGTGCAAGTTGTGTAATTCAATACTTTGTGAATTAAATGATTAAAAACCTTCCAAATTGATGGTGTCATGTTTACAAAATGCCAGAACAAAACCCCTTTCTTTAATGAAAGGCCGACCTTTGCGAAAGTTGGTGATTAAATGACCACACACCGGTGCAAACCATTATTAGTTATGTATTGAACTATTGCAGAAAGTACGATACGTGAAATATGCAAACAACGTCAATATGATTAAATGGCATGACTTTATGCCATTAGTCAAATCAAATTATTCGTGAAAAATTTTAAATATGTATTTTATTTTACGCATTTCTATTGTGAAGTGCGTCTGTTAATCATTAGAACTTATAAGATAAATTGAAGAATATTAATACTCGTAATCATCAGAACAACACAAATATTTAAATAAAAATGAATCATTAGTTTAAAACTTTGGAGTTCGGTATTTTTGTATTTGGTAGTTTAGGCGCAGAACCCGCTGGGGATTTATAGTCCTTATTCACATATAAATATAGAATAAGACCATTGAAACGATGCACGATAAAGTATCAATAGGTTTATGGTGGACAGCTCTACGCCATTCCTCGTATATCGCTCTAACTCTCTTTTCCTATCACAATTGTTAGTCCTATTGTTTTATAAAGTAATAGTTAAATAAAAAATCATAAGTTCAATGATGGGATAGGATAAAAGTGTTTATTAGGCCCGCCATTCGGAATCGCACACTAGGGCGGTATAGGTCTAGCCACTTTTCAGGAGAAGTTTAATGTTAGTATTCTACACATACAGTAAAGTTTGTTGTATGTATTTGCATATTATTACTGACTTCAAAATTAATAATATAAATTTTTCATATTTATAGTCGATTAACTATAGTCATGTATTGAGGACAGAGTCAATTTAAGAGAAGAAATGAGATATTTTCAACCGACGGAATTCCATTTTAAAAATTAGAAATTTATTACCTGTTAAATTTACTCCCTCGTCAGAATAATCATCAGTTAAAATTACTTATTTAAATCATAAATAGTTTGTCACAGAAAGAAATCCGAAACCAATAACATAGAGAAATTATCAAGCCTATTTTTATTACATATTAAACCATGTACTCCCTCAACAGAATAAACACCTTTCATAAAACACGTATTTAAATCGTAAAAAGTTTATTCCTAACAGAGAAACCCTTTATTACTTTTATGGAGATTATTAGTGGATCACGTCAAGGGAGGAAACGACCAGAGGAACCAGTGACAAACGTGGAGCGATCTTTTCCCACAACCGAAACAAATGATGTTCCCCTTCTTCCAAATTCAACCACCTAGAAGGACGTCCATAAATACGATAAATACGACGCCCAGGATTATTTGCCTTTCATTATTTTGATCTCGCCACCGAGCGAAACTCTGTAACAATTAGATTTAGTGAATAAATTGTATTAAGTGTTTTTGATACAAGTCTTTCTAATTGTAGAAGTCTTGCCAGTTTCAGTGATCTTGTTATTCAAACAATATTTGATATGCACTTGCTATTTCAGGAGTTGTTGGCCACACTGCAAATTTCAGCTCCTCATTAAACATTAAACATTAAACCTTAAACTCTGATTCAAATAATCGGGTGATACACATATAAAATTCTATACTCGATTATTCAAACCTTTGATAATTCGGACCTCTCAGGACATTCCTTCAAAATCTCTCAAAATCATTACAATTTTGTGCTATCAGTAATTCGAACGAAAATAACATCTACTATGTATTAAAACCACGCGATAGTTCGAACTTACGTACTACCCTCGACAATTCGAAGTTGCTTATTTTTTGCAGCATTTCAACTGCCGTTTCTCTTAAAAAGTGGGCAGCAGCAATGGAAATATTCGATAAATCGAACTATTGATAATTTAAAGTATTTTAAGGGTTCCTTTCGAGAGTCGAATGTGCTATAAAAAATTACAATTAAAAATAATAATTTAAAAACCATTCAACAAAACATATTTAATTATTTGCTGCGACGACAGGTCGAACCAATTGCTTTTACTTAATGAAATTTATCAAATGCCCTATATATTTATTATTACCATTCTTTTACCCTATCATGTCTACGAATGATTGTTTGTCACAGTGTAATTAGCACTATGAACAAAAGATTCTATAGAATCGAGAATATTTATAGACAGGTTTTGGTGATTGTAACATAATACGTTACACATATATGACAAAGGAGACTACCCCTTTTCATAACTTTCATTTGTTGTACCTTACTCGTACTAGAAAAATAATGAAAATAATTTCATTTAAAAAACAAATTTTAAAGCAACGGCTTTTATCGGACAAAAAATTTCTAAATAAAAAGCAAACTTCTCGCTCTTCTCTTTATATTCAATATTTGAAATTAATACATGTCTACCTTTAAATTTAGTATTTTCTCTAACTTTCAATGCAAAAATAAAGAAAAATGGGAACAATAATTAAGAATTTTCATCAAAAATTAAAATAATAATAATAATATGTATGTCTTTCATAATATCGTACTTATAATTATTTTTCAAACAAGCGACATTTTTATCATAAGAGAGAGTTAGTATTTTTCATGTGCAAAAAACAATCCAATTTTAATAACAAACAATAATTTTCAACAGAATTTTGAAATAATTTATTTAAAAATGCATACCTTTTACCTTTTTGATTTAATAATTTCACACTAGTGCTAAAAAAATGTCTCAAATTTTTGTATAAATAAATTATAAGATGGTTTCTGAAATAAAAATAATTATCAAAATTGTTCCCAAAACTAACGTTTCTTTCCACTATATACACATACGTAAATATTTTAACCAAGTGACACAGATTTATGAATTAAGTAAATTTCTTGGCGCACTGCAGCGGTCACGTTTCCTGAAGTCGAATCTATGCTGGGTATGTGTAATTAATGGGTCCAGAGTGTGTCTAACATGGGTAATTGAGAGCTGTGCGGCCGTCTCTAATTAAATTAATTGAATTTCCTTAATTGAAATTGGTGTGTTAAAGTCGTTTCGTTAAAAATACGTGGCAATTTTCAGTTTGCTACAAATCTGAGAAAAGTGAATCTCAACAGATGGATCGCATTTTTGCACGAAGCCTAAACGAGGTGAAAAATTGGAATAAACTCTTCTCTCCTAGCTGAATAGTCGTCGTCACGTCAATGCTTTATGTTGATCTCTGCTCTGATTTATTTGACCAAGTTGATGATGATCTTTTCTATTTGCTTCAATTTAATTAAAACTTTTTAATTGTCTGTTTTTAATTGGGCGTGCGTGAATTTATTTACTTTTTAATTTAAAAAATTCTTTTCAAAATTGATACTTATTTTAATTCATTTCAATGTTGTTAAACGAGATTTTATTGAATTTAGTTTATATAAATGCAAATTATGTTATGAAATACTAAAAAATATTTCGTCTTTTTAAAAGATAAAAAGTGTAAACTCTATGAAAAGTTTAATTAAAATTGATCATTCATAACTTCTGTTGCTTACTGTACTTGTTCTCGGTTAAAAATGAATCGATTTTTTAAAAGAAAGAATGATTTTACATATTTATCTTTCTTAAATTATCTGGTTCAAGAATTTAATGTCTTATTTGAAATTGGCTATCAAAGACGAAGTATTGAAATATTTAAATATTTGAGAAATAAGCAATTATTTCTGTGAAAATATATTTGGAAACGGAGGAAGTGTACAAAATTATGGGTAGCACACAACAACGCCATATTATACAGTAATCATGTTTGGTTATCTATTTATTAAAATTAATATCCAATTGTTGCAAAAATGAGCAGGCACAAAATTAAACAGCTTTAAACACAAGTCGGCGAAAATTAGTTTTTGAAAACCGTATGGACAAAATGGCATACCTATAAATTCGATGTAATTATTGGCGTAATATTGCAAACAAAACCCTGTGTTCGTCTAGGAACGTATGTTCAAGAACTGTAAGCCCAATCCCATTAATTTACCATCTTCTTCCGGGTCTAGATCTCGAAAAAAGGTCTTTAAAGTATAAACGTGAACATTTCTCTTCATTATAAGGATAATGCTTTGGTCACACCAAATTTACTGTTTGTGGACGATCCGCCCCCATTTTAAACATCCAATTTCCCAATTAACTGTTATGATTAGATAATGAAATTGTCAATGGAATCTTAGNTCATGTCTAAGTCGTTTTACTGGCTATTTTTCGCACTTTACAAAACTTAAAACAGACCAATTATTAACGGCGCAATGACGGTTTGAAAATCGGTGCTGTATCAGGAAGTACAGTTATTTTTTCAGACTTTTGAAGATAAGAAANAAAAATAAGAAGTCGACAAATGCAATAAGCAAACTTCCCCTTCGTTCGCAGTAACCCTGCGATGCACATTTGTGCGATCGTATTCTATATTAATATTTTTTAATGTTTACTAAAATTAGCAGTTGCATTAAAAAAATAAATTAATATGTAACCAATGGTATTTTCAATTTTAAAAGATTTGCATTGTCATGCCAACAACATGTAAAAAAGTGTTTTCTTGATATTATATTTCTTTTATTAACAGCTTTTTTATAAATTATTTGTTATATACTATACTCTCATTCATAAATTAATTGACAAAATAGTATTATGTGCATTTGCGTAAAACTGTAAATAAGGTTAATTGTAAAACATATGTTCCTTTTTTATTTCAATGGAAAATTTTTAAAGCATAATAAAAGACAACACCAGATCTAATCTAGTATGGTCCATTGGCAACGGCCTATAGACATTTACCGAAGAAATAACAAGATTAATGTCACGGCATCTGACCTGCAAATAATGGACCAAAATCTGAATAGTTAATGTCTGAATTTTACTATGTAAATAAAAAGAGAGTAGAAAAACAATTAATCCAAGGTGATTTCCCTCGGGGGCATTTTGATAGGGCAGAGACCACTACTCCTATAACAATGTCCATTTCAATTTACATATTGAGATTACAGCAGAGAGATATGAGTTAGAAAAATAAACCGAATTTAATTACCAATTTTTCATACAGAGTGGCAAAAAGCGATCGTGATATCATGCACTGGGTTTCAGTGTGTGTGCTTGTGTGTGACAGAAAAGGCCACCTCAGCCTGATCATATCGATCGCAACATTGCCTCGCATAATGTTCACCTTCTGTCACGTGATCATCTCTAGTTGCCTTGTAGAGTACTCAGAAGCTTTAGACAGAGACCACGATGACGATCTTTGCAGAAATATAAAAATGTTTGTTTTAAATGGCACAAATCGATTTTACATTTTAACGACGTCAAACTTATTTCGCTGGAACAATGACTAATAAAATTTATTGACGTTAAATTGATCGCTTTTCAATATTGTTATTTTAGATTCCAGTATTTTATTTTGACATTAAACAGAAGCATTAAGTGAGATCAACGTCAAGATTTAATTAAACTTTTAACTAAGAGATAATCTTTTATGGTTTCTATAAAATTAAAACTACTCAGTGGAAAATCCTAAAGAGTTATAAAGCTAAACTAAGCCTAACCCAGATTTCATAGAATTAAACCGGGAATCGGTCAAAGAGAACCGTGTTAATATGGCTACTCACTTGCTCTGTTTACATTGGGGTGTACGAACCACTCACTAATTCTAACACTAACTATAAGCAACAACAATTATTGTAAGACACAAGATCAGTCGGAAAGGAAACGCAGGACGGATCGTCCATAATAATAAATTAGGTTAATCCAGTCTTTAAAATGTACCGTGATTAGTGATCAGGAGGTAGGGCCGCCTGCGTATGTATGGACACCTTCACATAACAAACAATTTCTAACAAAACTTCATTTTCTTATTGCAGTTTTATCTGTGAAAATCTGTTTAGAAAGGACAATAAGTCCTCAGTAAAGCAATAGCAATAAAAAATTCATGTGGTCCTTTGCGATATTTAAGTTTCAACAACAATTCAACGTCAAAAACTTTTTTTTATTTCCTATGTCAAATCATCCATTTTTTTAAATTTAGGAATATTAATGATTTATTTTTATTAAACTATAAGTTTTTATTATTATTTATATTAAGCTATTGTTTGACCATCCAAACAATAGCTTGATATTATTACCTACTAAAAAAATAATAGACTTAATAACTTCAATTTCAAATCAATAATAAAAATGTCTTCTATTAGATGAATCACAATTAAATTTGTAATACAATAGAATCCGGTTATATTGACATGAAGGGAAGTGAAAACTACGTCATTCTAAGTCATTGAAGAAAATAATAGTTATTTATACAGCAATGTCGATAAGATAGGGTATTATTAAATACTAGGGTTCTTTAAATCCACGAACGTAGCGAGCTCTTAAAAACAGGCCTATGTGGTTAATAATGCTTATCGATCGTGTTTAATACAAATTATTTTGTATTTTTAAATTCATTAATACTATAATGGCCTAACTTTCCCAAACTAATTCAACGGTTTTGCCACAATTTAAACACAATATTAAATTTTACTCTACAATTTATTCAATCTGTCACAATTTCCAACAGTAATAACAATTCAAATTTATTGTCTCCCTCACATTGTTTATTTTTCTATTTCTAATTCCACGAAAAGATGGAAACTATACTTTATATATATTTTTTATAAATCCTTTAAAACTGACGTACATATAAACTAGATAGATTTTTTTGACGGAGGTAATAGGGTATCTAATCCAAGTTACATACAATAAAAATTAGCTTAAATTTTACTTAATTATAAATATTGTACTTAAGAAAAATCACTACTGCTTTAAAGAATTCTTTAAAACACGTTTTTGACAGAACAAATTATAGTGTCATAATATCAATTTTTTACAAGAAAAATGCTTAACAAAGTAAAACTCGTTTTTGTCAGACCTGTAAATAATAAGAAATATTTCATAATAAAAATTTTCGTAACAAATACCTACATCCATAACAAATTTACATTTTTTTTTATAGTTTTTACAAATAAATTACAAAAATGCTTAATCTTTAATTATCGAAAACTTTCTATAAGGCTCAAAATCTATAATCGACTAGAATGATAACAATTATCGGATGTCATTATAAGTGTGCCATTATATCCGTAAATTTTATAGTGACCAAACTGACGTTTGGTTTACATATATTACGAATTGCACATAAATTTAAAGTAATGCTTAAATTCATTAAATAACTAAAAAATATATAAATACTTACAGAATTTAAAAAACTATTTACAATTAAATGTAAATTATATAAAAAAATGTTATGAGAGGTTTAAACAAAAATGCTTTTTTAATTTTTTTTTGCTAATTAAGAATTCCTTAAATTAAAAAAAAATAAAACAAAAAATTAAACTAAATTACCATAAAAAAGCAATGACACGGTTACATGGTTATTAGGTAAAATTTTCTAGTTTATGCAAATAATTTGAAAAATATTGTTTATGACAACACCTGGACCAATATCTATAAACCATGCCATGCCTTGGAGACATGGCAAATCAGATTGGGTTTGCTAATTGAACTGCGATCTGGAGGTGTTTTGAATCGTATGAAGTATTTTCATACTTTTCTTGGAGTCTTGGATTAGTTTGGTTTGCGTGAGATTTGAGTTCGATTAGACGAGGACTGGACATGGCTGAAGAAGGAAAGAGGTGACCGACCACTTTTGAGCCACTTAATTTGTTTTTTAATGGGGCGTGGGGTGGCCTACTGTTGATCTCGAGAAACAAAACAAGTGCTCGAAAACGACGACGACATGATCAAAGCAAATTGGATAATCACGATCGAGCGTGATCTGTTCTGTGCGACTTTTTGCCCGGCTTCTCTCTCGTTTGGCAAATATCTCGAAAAAATCACTAATTTAGAAGTAAGGCAATTAAAACAAAATTACGATTTCAATGCGAAAATGGGTCAAAAGTTCAATTAACGAAAACTAATGGGCTTGTCAAATGATTTCAGATTGGAAAACATTTATTTTTTGCGCACCTTACTTTTTCTAGAAAACAATTAGATAAAAGAAACATATTAATTTATCATATCTTAAGACTCAACCTGGACCTACCTCTATATTTTTAGAACAATCAAACAATGTTGTAATCAACTAAATTAACAGTGCCTGAAAAAGATGTTTAACAACCGTTAAGTGGGCCAAATGCCGAAAATTCATAATAAATACTTGTAGGCTAATTTCATTGAGGAAACAAAATCGAGTGTGAGAACTGTAAGAACAAAACATTAGACGGTTTTTTGGCAATTTTGTCGAAAAAGTGGGAGTTGGCAGCAGACAAACGATGATGATCAAAGAGAAAATAATTAGAAAAATTTCGTACAAAATAAAAATGCTGAATGAAAAGAGGCTTACTTGATGAACATATCTTAGGGCCATCCAGAATCAGAGATAGAGAGAGAGCGGGAGAGAGAGACCCATGATCATGATGCGGTTGTCTTCAGGTGTGTTGTTTCCATAATTAATTTTCAAATTATTCTTTTCCCATTTATTTAGATGATGATGGATGTGTGACATGTAAATATTTTGTTCGTGAAGCCCCTCTTATTAAAAGAAAAGACCTTTGCGCTTCCTCTCCGACACACCACCACTACCAATCATGGGCTAATAATGGGTCGCCACGGTTACTGGCTTGTTAGATTCGGGACTTTGTCTAGAGGCAGAGTGGCGTAAGTCAAGCTTTCTTCGGTTATTTAGAGTATTTGAACAAACGACAATGACGGCAAGTTGTATAGTTTTGATATAGAGTAAAGACTTTTATAATACGGATTAAAATATTTTGATAACTTCCAGTTGTATTTGTTGATTATAAGAAATTGTTTATAAAATCTGTTAATTCATATAATTCAATGGCATTTCCGTAGTAAAAAAGTGATAAAACTTTAATAACATTTGATTAAGGAAAAAAACTTAAAACTAATTTTCATGCCTTTTTGGCACATTTCGTCCACATGATGCCAAATCGGTGTCTACATTGGGTTTGATAATGACTTACTGATGACAATGAATTAATTGCCAATTTCCAAACCAGAACACTAATAGAAGATTTACAACGACCTTCTATGATGAAGAGCACTGTAACATATGACGTTTCCTAAAAAGTTGCATAATATTTGATTCCTATTAAGAATCTTAATTTAATTTCATTAAATTCTTATTTAAATAAGCTTTTAACTATTATTGTATATTATTGTATATACGCTCTGTAGATATACAGCGCGAGTTAGCTCTATAAACACACAGACGATTCTGTGATATTTCTGGAACCAGGGGTCGCATAGCACTAATATTGTGTGCTATGCGAACCACAATTGTTTGTAAAAAAAATTGCAAATTCTTTGGTTTCGCGAAATTGTTAAAAAAAAGCTCTTGTTTTATTGGTCAACGCTTTAAACACACCCCCATTATCCCAACTATGGAGTGTTTATTAAATAATGTAATGATGTAGGTAGTTAGACATTCCGGAATATTTCAAGAATTCCGAAAAAATTGGTCGCTGTCATAGTTGGGCGCCAGCAACTCTCTTTGAAAGTCTAAAAACCCTAATTTCGAAAAATTAAAAAATAGTATACCAAATTTCAGAATTTAGAAGCAAAACGGGAGTCAAATTCAGACGGATAATAGAAGCCGCGAATATTGTCAACTAACAAATAGTTTAAACTTATTTTTATTGGCATTTGAAAATTCCACCATTTTAGCAGCTTAAAGGCGAAAATTGCTCTCACAACTTCAATCATAAATTCCTGAGCTAGACCACTTTACTCTTTAACGGTCCATTTGTTTACTAGCCAAGGGGCATGTGTCTCGATTAGGTTTCTAATTTCGGTTATGCGTGCATAATTCAAATTGAAATACACTTCACGTTGCTGATTTAGTTCGTTATTACCAAATCAGAGCACTGATTGATTTTTTCCCTCTATTCTGGCAGAATTAAAAAGAAATGAAGTCCAAAAACAAAGAATCGAATTTAATTAGAGTGAAGTCGAAATGTTTTGTTCAAGATGTATTTATATCTAGATTCACAAACATCAGTTTTTGCACAGACAATGCTTGTCGACTAATGGACTTTTTGCAAGCCTCTTATGACTTCATTTTATGTTTTTGTCAATACCATTAATTATTTTCGGATCAGTTTCGACCTTAGGAAAATAGTAAAACTTAGTTATAACCCATGTATAGCATTTGTAGCAAAGTTGGATCGAAAGAAGAAATTAGACAAATTATTTCTACTGAAACGTTAATTGCAACCGAAAAAAGAATTAAGGTCAATATCAATTCGAGTATCAATATAAAAATTAATGAGTTTTGGAGGGAGGACACGAATTTCGAGTGTATAAATTGAATTTATAACTCTTCGCACGGCATTTTAATCTCTTAATCTCAGCCAAGTGTCTAATGGTGTTTAATTGATCGATCAGCTGCCTGGACTTCCACTTTTAATGCGTTTCTTTCATTCAGAAGCATTTTTATACGTAACACTATCCTATTTTTTTTAACAAGTTGAATAAATGTAACAAGGGCACAAATTTTAGTAAATTGCAAATTTAAAGAAAATATGATTTTATATTAAATATTTTATAAATTTCAGTAACAAAAAATTGATATAATGGCACTTAAACATCTTGTGTCAAAGCCATCTTAATAGCACAACTGCTTTAAAGAATTCTGCATTAGTGCTTCTTCTTTATTATTAAAGATCGACGTCAGTGAAAAAAATTATAGATTTGAGTCAATTTCTAAGTCATTTTTATATTTGAGTTTGTACTATGAAACAGACATACACTGCGTTTCATCCTTTTACGACAATCCAAGACCCCGATTAAATTTTATTAATATCTCGGAGTGTATCAATCTGATCTCAATTTGTTTTGGCACGAAGAAAGGTCTTATCATTGGCCATCGTCTACACTATAAAACAAAAGTATAGGTTTTGTGAAAATAAATAAAAAAGACGTACGAATTTTCCCATACAAAACAGAGAATAAAGACACCGTCACTAGTCATATTTTCTGATATAGCGGATTTTAGGCTATTAAGCGACGTAGCCACCAAACGGCTCAACGTATTCAAACCAAACCATACTATTTTGAAGACCATTAAATTCCCTACAAACCGTCCAAACGTAGTATTGAAATTAGACTGTTCGGTTCTAGTGTTTTTGGCACTAAAGGAAATGATTTCTTTGTTAAAGAAATCATAATCTATTCAGACGTAATTTTTGCTGTACATTTTGTTGATCAGTGTTTTACTCTGCACATATGATAACGGAATAGTTATTTATGTTAGGAATGTGTG